>JAVQJF010013395.1:0-10808 GCA_036023855.1 Gadopsis marmoratus | reverse complement strand
TTGCCTTTTATAAGTTCTTACTTGAAATGTTCCAGTGTTGCTGAGTGAGCCATGTGCTCCGCCCTCCTCTCAGCTGGGCTCTCGGGTGGTTCGGGGTGAACAGTGAGACCACGGTGTTCCTCCAGAGGACGGCTGGTTCCCGTCTTCACTGAAGAGACCTGCAGCCTTTGTTCCTGACCTTTCCTGATCTTCCACGTGGACGTTCAGAACTCCCAAGAATGTCTTCCAAGAGGTAAGTTTAGGTCACTTTTTTGAACTATATCTCTGCAGCTGTAGAGGCCGTTCGCAGCAGGGGAGCCTTTGTTCCCTCCACACGCTGTACGTGTAGAAACTCTTCTCTCAATAAGCTTGAAATCAAGTGCAGGATGTATTTTTGTGTGCGTCTCTCTGTACAAAGACCTTTGAAGATGATCAGCAGCAAAATTAAAGCTCATGTTCTGCCGGTAAACAAACATGAGGACAAGATCACTGCAGAGTGTAACAATACTTGATAGCAGGTATTGACAGTGTAATAAGCTAAAGGCTGCTGAAAGAAGGTCCTCTACACAGATCCGGACTGCAGCTGGGGGGAGGAGGAGGGCGACTGGCACTGAACAGGGTCGTCAGCCACCAGTTAGCCCCGTCGTTCACGGATTTGGCTGCGGATGTGCAGCTTTTCCTCTGAATGAGCTTTCGATGAACAGGAGAGTGTCTTTTTCTACTTCCAGTGCGGCGAAAGGGCACTTCCTGCTGTGCCCGGTCTGCCGCAGGACCTGGCCCGCCCTGTCACTGCATCTGTGCCGGACCTGCATGAAGCTGGAGACGCCCGAGGCCATCGCTGCAGCGGTGGAGACGGCCGAGGCTGACGCGCGCCAGCTCCTGGAGTCTGGCAGAGTGTTCAGCTACTCCCTGCTTTGCCAAATCCAGGATGATGCCGACCCGCTCAGTAGGATGGTGGAGGAGCTGCAGCGTCGCCACATGGTGGTGACTGGCAGCCCCCTGCCGCCGCCTCCCCCCGGCGCGGCCACACAGCCAGCAGCTCAATGGTGAGAATGTTGCATGAAATACATCGCATTGACACACGTGGTGAAAATCTCAGCTTGAGTAATTGTCTGTGTGTCCGATGTGACAAGAGTGTGATGAAAAACAACCAACCACCTTCTGACCCCTGCAGCATCCCGGGCATAAAGTGGACGACTCCCAACAGGAAGCTGATGGCGGAGAGGGGCCTTTACAGGAGGCACTCGCTGGACGCTCCGCTGCTGATGACGTTCCACACATACCTGCAGAGAGACCTGCACATCAGCAACTGTAAACAGGAAGTGAGTACAACCACTAAAACATTCTGTGCTTATTAAAAGCTTGGTGTCCCAGTAACAAATGCTTTCACGTGACCAAATATTCATTATTACAAGGTAAGAAAATGTGCCTTTCTTCGTCTTCTCAGGTAGAAAACGTCGCCCGTTTTCTATTTTACATGGACCCCTCACAGCCATCGCTGGACTTTGTTAGGGACACGATAAAAACCGAGCAGTACCTGTGTGAGCTCACGGAGGCGAATCTTGGAGCCCAAACTGTGCAGAAGTACCTGAAGAGCATGAAACGGTTGGTGGCATCTGTTTTTAAAACGCTTGTGTAGAGAAGAACTCCGTGTGCATATTTTAATACTCGTACTTCCTCTGACAGATTCCTCACATGCTACATTGACTCCACAAACCTCAGGCAGCAGGACCAGTCCCTCCATGAGAGCTGCAAGACATTTTTTGACTTTCTGTCATGTCTGCAGAAAAGCTACAACCAGAAGAGGTCAGCTCAACTGTTTGCACCCATTTCACCGGGTTACGGCAACTAGTATTATAATTGTTTAATGCAGTCTGTGTTTTTTTTTTTTTTTTTTTAAACAGACGCGAGATGCTGCCAGAAAAGAATCCCAAGACACCGTTCGACTGCCTGGCGGTGCTGAGGGCTGCCAAGCAGGACTTCCTGCAGGTCCTCGGAAAGGTGAACCTGGAGGAAGACCTGGAGCTGGCAGAGTGCGGCTTCGTGATGTGCTACCTGCAGGCTGTGGTCATCCTCAGACACCTCCAGCGACCAGGCGTGGTGAAGCACATGACCGTGAGTCCATCTTCACTGGTTAACAGCCACATTAGACTTCTATGTACAGATATAACAGATAATACAGATATTTGCGACTGTACAAACTCTTTGGAGCAGGGGAAACGCATTCACCTGGCTTTTACCGTAAACCGGGCTTCATTGTTGCGTGTGCAGATGGCTTTGGTTGGCACACGTTTCCTCACCAAAGCTGATGTAAGGTGTCACATTCTCATGTGTATATATTCTTGTCCTGTGCAGGTGGAGGAGTGGTTGAACAGGACTGCAGACGAGTCGGGACACGTAGTTGTTTGTGTTGTGGAACAACAAGAGGCCACCTTTGCCCTGTCTGCGGAAGAGGGCTTGGTCAGTTGGTATTAAATGTCCTGTCAAAACCGGTCAGTGCCTTTTTCAAAAGCAGAATTTAAAGTTTCATTCATACTTTTCCTGGGCCAACAGTGGTTTGAAACGTACTACACGCGGGTGAGGCCACAACTCCTGTCCTCCAATTGGTCAAGGAGGGACGACACAGATGACAACGAGCAGTTCTTCATCTCCACCACGGGGAGGAGGATATACAATCCCTGCAACGACCTGAAACAGCTGCAGATAAAGTAAGATAACCGTCATGAGCCATGTGCACTTCAGTAATCTATATAACTCAGGTGAGACGTGTTCAAAAAATATCATATTGATGTTTAGACTTGCATTTCAGATACAAGCTGGAGCCGGTGAACAGCCAGACGGCACGCAGGGCCTTTGAGACGACCACGATGGACACAGAGAAGTATCTGCTGGTCCACTACCTCACCAGTTCAGAGCAGAAGCACCTGGATGTTGTGAGGGCCAGTCAGCTGCTGGCTCACCTGGCTGCTGGCTCGAGGTAAACGACACAATAGATACACTCAACTTGACTTAACTGAATCCAAGGCTTCATCAATAATAGTTTTTGGCACACACACTAAACCTTCACCTCTTCATTTAGTGCTGAGCCTCCAGACTCTGAGTCCACGGGGGCAGCTGCTCGTGATGCTGCCGGCGGATCAAACTGGCAGATGACCATCGAGGCAGCATACGATGAGCTGGTGAGAGTTCACCCGGTGACCCTGGACGGGGAGGTGCCTCCCAAGGAGCTGCGCTCGCAAACGAACCCCGTGTTTCAGAGGCAGCTGTATGAGCGCTGGCTGAAGGCTCAGAATGATCTCCGCAGGAATCATGTTGTCTGTGAGTGTTTTCCCCCAATATTTAATCATATTTTCACTAAGTGGCACACTATGCACGTGATTCAAAGTTGTCAGCTAACTCAAAGCTTCTGTGCAGCCACCAGCAGGAGAAAAATGTTAACAATAAAGACCGTCTACTAACCAGCATCCAGCATGCTCCCGGGGCCCAGGCCCCCGGCTCTCTGGGCCCCGGCTCTCTGGGCCCCCGGCTCTCTGGGCCCCCGGCTCTCTGGGCCCCAGCTTCATGACTAACAAAACCTTCTTCGTTTGTTCTCCACAGCACACTTCAGCTGGCGTCTCCCAACCGAAAACCGGGTCTGCGCCTGGATCGCCAAGCAGGCCTGGGAGAAGAACGTCCCCAGCGCGTCTGACATTGTCAGTAAGTGGACGCCCTTTGGATCAGTGGACAAGGCAATGAAGTCCAAAGTGATCCGACGTCTCGTCCGCTCACAGAAATGGAAGGGGCTGATTGTCCAAGACATTGAAGGCAAGGGCAAGGGCGTGGTTGTCACGAGGACCTTTCAGGCTGGCGAGGTGGTCTGTGATTACCACGGTCAGGTCGTCACAGCCACAGAGGGACAGGCGATTCACAGCAGCACCTCTGAAGAGGAGACGGGACACATGTTCTTTTACACCGACACAAAAGGGCAAGACATGTGCATAGACGCACATTTGCCCGCATGCGAGTGCCACCCAGGAAAGGAAACGTTTGGGCGGCTGATTAAACACTCGCGCAGAAGGCACAACATAAAGCCCAGGCTGTACGCCGCTGAAGACGGCGACCAACAGCAAGTGATTCTCTTCCTCGCAACCAGGGACGTTGAAGCAGGGGAGGAACTCTTGTTTAACTACGGTGCTCAGAGAAAGTCCTTCAGAGGAGCAGGCTTAGACCTGGACTGGCTGTAAAGCCCCCCCCCCCCCCCAGCTGCACGAGTGGCACAGCTCATGTAGTTTAGGTTTAGTTGCATCGGTCTAGGTGCTAATTTATTGCCCCACACGTCCAGTTGGGTTGTTGCTCTTCCAGAGGTCAGCTGAGGTCGTCTGTTGTTTCATGTGTTCATGTGTTTATTTGCTGAGTTATCATATTTTTCTCACGTTTCTTCTGCTTTTCCTGAGTTTCGGGGGGAAACGGAGAGTTCTTTAAATAAACGTTCACCTCTGAGCACACAAACATGTCTGCCTACCTTCCATGCTCTCAAAACACAATACTGTTGAATCTGCTTTCACACAGTGTGACATCCTGTCTGTGAACTGCTCACTTATATTTCCTGCGAATGTTATCTCACAACTTTGAGCTTTAAATGCAGTTTCGGGCACCTTCTCAGCACTGCGAGGATTTTTAAATTGTTGTATTGATAGGTTTGGCTGTTGAATGACAACACATTCAGTACAACAGTATTGCTGAAAAGCACGTGAAGTACAATGTGATTTTAACTGCAAAATGTTCGTAAGACCTTGTAATATGTACAACCATGTAACGACCTCCAGCGCTTTTATGTTGAAGTTGAACAGGTTCCGGTATAGACCCGGCTATCTGCGGGGCTTGATGAGTCTGCCCCCCCCCCCATCAGAGCGAAAGTAAAAGTAAAGAAGTAAAAGTTAAAAGTTCTGCATTCAGTCAAAGTTACAGTACTACTACTGAAGTACTTTGTTTTGCAGGAAAATGTCCCCTGTTATTGATATTTTATTATAATAATAATTTATTCACATAGCACCTGTAGCTCAACGTGCTTTACAATAGAAGTGAAGAAACAACAGCGAGAGAGGAAAGAAGAGAAATAAAAACTTGTAATAGCGCAAAGGATGCGCAATAAAACCAAGCAACCAGGTACCAAAGATGAGAAACAGCAAAAGCACGTTGCCAACGAAGTATTTTCAAATACTTGGCACTAAAACAAAGAAGGCAAACGACCAATAAAATCTGTCTACAAACAACAACACAAAGTACTTGAGTGTGTGAGAGTCAACTAACACCAGAAGATGGCAGTAATGCGTCGTTGAGGCTGCCGCAAAACCCCAAAGAGGAAGCTTTTAGACACGTCACTTCCTGTCTTGCGCAGAGGCGCCCCTGAGCCAACCATGGCGGCGGCGGCGGAGAAGTCAACGAAGGAGCGGCTGCTGTCCGTGCTGGATGACCTGGAGGTTCTATCCCGGTAAAGTGAAAAGTCGCGCGGCCGTTTCCTGCTGTTTTACACGCTGCCGTCGTCGGACGCGCGACTCCGCCGCTCGGTGGAGCCAGCAGCGGCTACATGTAGCTAGCGTTAGCAGCTAGCATTAGCCTCCGTTTGAACGGCGTGTGTGTTGTCGTTTCAGGGAGCTGATAGAGATGTTGGCTCTGTCCAGGAGCCAGAAGCTGCCCCAGCCGGGAGACGACACTCAGGTAGCGCAGCACACGCACCGAGCCGCGGCTACACACGCTGCTCACAGCCGCAGCGCAGTGTGGAGACCCGCTGCCGTGGAACTCTTGAGTTTAATAGTCTAATTTTGTTTTATTTTGTTATGTACCAACAATTAATCAGTTGACGTTTCTGTATTTATCTGGACTCATCTTCCCTCCTCGTGATGCTGCATTTCTCTTCTCTGGGATCAATAAAGGATCATCTTATCAACCAGACAGACAGACAGATGTGCTGTCAACAGAAAAACACAAATACAATTTGTAGAGTATGAAAAATGCATAATTAGAAATGGGGTGCTTCTTCGGCTCGAGTTATTTTCTCTTGGCTTTTTTGTAGGCGGCTTCAAAATGAGAGGCAGGTTCAGAGGGACAGTGAGACTGGGATAATGGGATGTGCTGTTGGGTCATCCCGGTGTGTGTGTGTGTGTGGCCCTCAGATCCTGGAGCTGCTGGTGCAGCGGGACAGGGAGTTTCAGGAGCTGATGGAGGTGGCTCAGCAGCAGGGGAAGGTGCACCAGGAGATGCAGCTGCTGGAGAAGGAGGTGGAGAAGAGAGACAGCGATATCCAGCTGCTCCAGAAACAGCTGAAGGAGGCTGAACACATCCTGGTGGGTGGTGTTTGTCTTTCCCCAACAGTGCACAGCACCCCTTTTTTCTTTTTAATAGATTTGTGCAGAGCCGACACATTCCACCACTGCACTGCTTTGTCCTCATGACCGTGATATGAAAAATGGTTTGTCATTGTGAGTTTTACTGTTTCATACAATATTAAATCTAAAGTAGGAGTGGTGGTGTTGATATAATGGCCCGGTGTGCTTTTTACTTCTCCAGCTGCCCATTTTCTCACAATCCGTCCATGTTTCTGTACATTTCACAAAGGCATCACTGCGCTGGTCCAGTGTTGGTCTGACGTTACTGTGTGGACGTTCTGGTGTTTGTAATTTCAGAGACACGTTATAGACGCGTGGTTCTGCTGCTGAGGCCCTGTGTTAATAATGACTTGACAAACACTGACGCCTCACAGATCATCGCAGCTTCTTCTGTTGATCTAAATCGGCTCCGTGTTCTTTTTTTAAAGGCCACTGCTGTTTACCAGGCCAAAGAGAAACTCAAATCCATTGACAAAGCCAGGAAAGGTGAGCTGACACACCCGTCCGACACTTTCTGCTGAATGCAGAGGTGGTTGTTGTCTGATGGCTCACGTGTTCTCTGCAGGAAGCATCTCTTCAGAGGAAATCATCAAGTATGCTCACAGGATCAGTGCCAGCAACGCCGTGTGCGCTCCTCTCAACTGGGTTCCAGGTAGGAACCAGAGTCGCTGCCGCTGGTTCTCCTCGAGCTTTACTGTTTCACTGTTAACAAGTGTGCTGTTCTCAGGCGACCCGCGCAGACCCTACCCAACTGACCTGGAAATGCGCAGTGGCATGCTGGGCCACATGGCCAACCTGCCGACCAATGGCGTGAACGGACATCTGCCAGGTGACGCGCTGGCTGCTGGGAGGTTGCCAGGTGAGTGTGTCCAAAGGTTTACAGGTATTTGTGGTTACATTTAGTTTGTTTGGTTGTCTCTCGAGTGACATGTTTCCTCTTTGTTCTCAGTTAATAACACATTTTTTTTATGTGGTTAGAAATCCATTTTCCTTCAAGTCGCCATTTTCATCACCATGATGTTCCGAGCGAACAACCATTTTGTTACTTCGCTGGTTTTCTCGTTTTTCTGGTGGGGGCGTTTGATTTTCGTCAGAGGGCGTTTTTACTGTTGTAACATGGACACTTGACGAGGTAAACTTTACCAATCTGTGTCTCGATCTGACTGTTTTTCAGATGTCTTGACGCCTCACTACCCCTGGCAGTCCTCGGACGTCTCCGTGGGGATGCTGCCTCCTCACCACGGCAACGACTTCAGCCTGGAGCCTCCGGGTCACAACAAAGAGAACGAGGACGACGTGGAGGCCATGTCGACGGATTCCTCCAGCAGCAGTAGTGACTCTGACTGAGAGAGAGAGGTCGCCACTGAGCATCATCGAATCAAATATCTACACCGTGAGTCATTTAAAATGTAGCTGAGTGCAGGACTCACGTGGAAGGACCCTTCTGTTTCCAGCCTGTGTGACTGGCTGCGGTACGACTCTCTCTGTTTGTCAGGAATGGAGGAGCTCATTCCTAAAGTGAAGAGATTTAATAGAGAAGCTCCAGTCTGTCGTTAAACCATCATTAGTTCTCTGCTACCTTTTATTAAAAACGTGCCGCCATTTATTTTACATTTATTTTTAGAATGAGTCAGTTTGTAAGAGTAACATTTATTTTTCCTTACTGATTCTTGCATTTGTAAAGGAGGTTATGTTTCTATTTTAAGCCCCCGTGTCTGGACCGCCAGTGACACCATCTGCCACACGAGTCATTCTGCTGAAGACGTGGAGGAAGGAGGAGTGCGTCAGTGTTTTCAGGGCTTTTCTGCCAACCTGTGGGCCAGTCCTCGGGGCAGGGATCCAGCTACTTTCTTTAAGGAATACTTCTACACTTTGGGGACATGCGCATATTCACTCTCTTGTAAGCGTTAGATGTTGAGATTGATAGCACTCTTAAGGCCTCAGCCAGCAGCCACTTAGCTTAGCATAAAGACTGGAAACGGGACTATTTCTTGATGCAGTGACTTCCTATAGTCTTGTTGTCACTTTGAGTTTTCCATCCAGGCCATCAAATAGACCTGTAAAATTCCACAGTCATTGTTACACGTCAGCTTTTGTATGGGTTAAACAAACGAGATATAAAGCTTTAACAGGGTCGCTGTTTCCCCCCGTTTCCAGTCTTTATGCTAAGCTAAGCCAATTGGCTGCTTCGTACTTCTCGTCTAGCTCTCGGCAACAAAAGTGAATGTGTTTGTTTCCCAAAATGTTGGACTGTTTCTGCTAACAGCGTGTGTTGGCACCAGTTTGAGAAGTTGAAACAAACCGTCTACAGATAACAAATTAAACAGACTAGAGCTTAAAGACAAACCAAAGCCAAGATTGGACTTCTCTTGCTGTTTAATGACCATGTTTGAAACTGTAGCACCGGAATGTTCCAAGTGTAGTGGGAGTGGTTCTGTCACAAAATGGACAAATGCTGTTAATTTACCTCTGTGTTAATAAGCTTGTACATACTCAGCCTTGTAAATAAATACTTTTGGAATAGAAAGTGGTTATTGGGGTTGTGTTGTGTTGCGTTCCGAAGCCCTGGATGGCGTCAAACACACTTGCAGAGGTAAATAAATGATAAAGGCAGATACAGTCTGAGACACATGTACAGTAGCCAGCTAGTAGCATTTAAAGGAACGCATTTTATTCCCTCTGGGTAAAGTGTTTTGTGTTCTTGATGAGACTATTTCACCAGATCAAGCTTTAATTTTAGGCTTAACAAAGACACAGGACCCAGACAGGCCAGGCTGTCTCTTGGTCATATTTCTGTTTTGAATAAGGTTTTATTTTAATTTTTTTTACCCCATCGAAAAGGGTCACTATAGGTTAAGGACATATTTCTAGAATGCTTTGACCTGCCACAGATGCAAAAGGTTACAGGAAGCTTTAACGTGAGCTGCCTGACCATCCAGTCCAGGATCAGACACCTCAGAATAAGACACACATGCTGACAAAAAGGTCTGTTCTGTGTCTACAAATAGGAGTCCAGTCAGTTTAGGTAGATTGACAATAATTCCCAGTTACTATACAGAAATTGTATTAATTTAGGTTAAAGGTCAGAATGAGACTATATTTACTCTGTGTGAGGGCCACTGCTGCCTTCACTAACTCTGTGAAAACCCCGAATATCGATGATTGTTATATCTTATTGCGTTTTTTAGTTCAATAGAAACAGCAAATGCACGCAGACTTGTGTGGTTTGGTTTTGGTTTATGTTTTAATTCTAAAAGCATGTGACATGGATAATTTGTCTTGCCGCAATGTTATGACGGCGAGAAAACATGCTCATCAGGCATGCAGCAGATATTTTAAGTAATTAATTTGCCAAAATGGCTGTGTTACTTTAACAACCCCGTAACATGTGTGTTCTTCTTTGTGTTAAACGTCACATTTTAGTAACTTGAATATGTCCCCCCGGCGAGCGTTGATTTTGAAATGATCGCATAATTTCCGACAGCGTGTGAATGCGGCACTGGGGAAGCCCGCGTTTGGAGCGCACTGCGCCTGCGCGATAATTACTGCGCTCTAGAGGGAGACATGGCCGCGTCCCTGATCTGCGGCCGTTTGACGGCTAGCCTGAGATATTCGGGGCCCAGGAGCCCTCTCAGCGCCGCTACCAAGGTGAGTGTGTGTCCCCACGTTGAAGCCACGGCGCCGGCTTTCGGAGCGGGTGTCCCTGACGGCGTTGCGCCTTTCCGGAAGGCTACAGTTTCCCCCAAAAAACTGACCGGGTCAAATTTGACATTGGCTCAGCTTCATTGAGTTTCCGTTGTTTTGGCTAACATGCTAGCTAGCGCGGAGCTAACGCTAGCGCGGCAGCTGCTGAGCCCCGGCGCTTCTGTCCCGCGGTGTCTGGTCGGAGGGTTATCCGGACAAATGCGCTCAGCCCCGGCGAGCACAGACGAGAGGCCGGCTGTCCGCACGGGAACCAGGGAGGACGGCAACAAACACGCTGTGCAACTGCTCATCCGTGCTAGTCAGTGTGTTTTACAAGTGTAAGCAAGTCACAGACCATAAATGTGTCTGATCTGGGGCTTCAAGTGGAGCTTGTGACTAACTGAACACTTCTGCACTTACATGAAACTAAATGTCGAGGATTTGGATGATTGTAATATATTGTGCTTCAGTGATCGGTGACACTTGTTTCTGAGCTTCATTGTTTTTTTTCTCGCAGTCGTTAATCAAGTATTTGAGCCCTGTTCAAGTACAAACAGCAAGAGCACTCTGGAAAAGTACTCCATAACAAAGTAAAAGTAGAGTATTATCAGCAAAATGTACCCTTCTTCAGACTGACAGGTAGTATTGTACTGGTGGTGCTGCTCAGTCTGGATGAACACGGGTCACGTCGAGTGGATGTGGACGCCTGCTGCTGCTATTGTCGTTATTAGTGTAGCTGTTGTTATTAGTATAGCTGCTGTTGCAATTAACATTGTAGCT
>JAVQJF010013393.1:0-63463 GCA_036023855.1 Gadopsis marmoratus | reverse complement strand
TTACAAATATCCAATGGACACTTTCTCTGCTGCAAATATAAAGTGAGCCCAGAGATTCAGAGGCCTGTATGAATCTGTGTTGCTTTAGAGCCATCCAGTCAATTTCTTGAGACCTAGAGCCCCCATATACTGGACATAGTTTTGTCCAGAAGAAGCTCGACTAGTAAACTAGCATGACCATTTCTACCTACACGAAACACAAGCCAAACACCAAGTTACTGACTTACCGTGTAGTAAATAGCCTTCTGAGCACGGTGCGTGCCAGCAATCACAGCACTCCTGATATCGTTCAGGTCACTAGCCAGCAACATAAACGCATCAAATTGACACTTAGATTCCACAGATTCTAACAGTATAACTCCTATGACGGTATGACCAATTAATCACTGAATAAAACCATCGAAGACCCAGTAACATCTGCTTACACCTCAGCAGAAATCTCACAAGTGTTACCTTTATTATGATACCAACATTATTCACATAGACCTTTTAGTTGATGAGGTATACTCTATTCATTTTTGAACAGGGGACTGAGCCAGAGGTCTAGCGATTAAGGGGAGTTTTCAGTGTGTATATTTTCTGTCCCATTTTGTCTGATTATATAATGAATACTGAGATGAAAACTATGGATCCCCATTGTGTTCAATATCAAATAAATGAAATTGAGATATATGAAATTAAATATATAATCGAACTAATAAATTGTATAAATGAACCTACAATTTGTGAAATAATTGAAGTTATCTATCTCAACTCATTGTCATGAAATGTTACTTCATCATTCTTATTAATTGGATTTTAAATGTATATATTGGAAAACTTTCTTTTTTCATTGTAGACATTTTTATTTCATATTTACTGTTTTTTCTCAGATACGGGCTGGGGCTTTTATTTACTTGAACTGCAGAAGGTACCAGGCGTTTATCTGAAGCAGGCTTGTATTAGAGGCAGGCCTTTGCTTCTAATTCTTTCTGTTTGATGAGTGGAATTGGTCATATTTGATCCGCTCCTGTTTGCCCTGTTAAAGTTACTGCATCACATTGTTACTCAACATTTCCTGTATCTGTTTCAAATAAAAGCCTCCTAGTATGGAGTTAATAACAAGGCTTTTATTGTGCAACATTTGCAGAAAAGGAATTGACTTGCAAAGTTCCTGTGTGGCATTTGAACTGAAGCTGCTGCCACCTTGTGGCGCTTGTACGTTACTACAACAGTTTGGCTGAGGCATGAACACACACACGCCTGCACTGTCTGAAATTGGACAATTACACTTTAGATGAGTAATCCAGAACAACAGTGTTGAAATTAGCGTGATTATGTTGTAGAGTTTATGAAATTAAAATGTTGGAAATGTACATTAACATTAATAAGCATGCATATTATATGATATATGTATAGAGTTGGCTTGGACTTGCTCTATATTAACAAGTGCTATGAGATAACTCTGTTATGATATAGCGCTATATAAATAAAATTGAATTGAATTGAATTGAATATGATAGGCACCAAGAGTTTATCCAGTCTGGTTTATTCCCAGGCCTATATTGAGGGCCGGCCTTTATTTGTTCGTGTCGACCACACCCTTCAGACCTTGAACGCCTGATTCAATGGTGGAAAATCCTGCAACTTAATCTCCAATACCTCCTTTGCCTACAGCGGTGTGTAGTACAAAACAACACGTCCCGGCTCCACACGCAGCTCCAGGCCCATTATGTTCGATACCAAAGAGGCATGATGACAAACAGTGGGGAGTAAGTTTTGAGGGGGCGTACTAGCCTCTCATCCCACTGTTAGATGGCGTCGCAGCTGCCTCTGAAGCCCGGGGCGCTCTGCTCTGCGGCCGTGAAGAGCTGGAGGGAGGTCTTTGAGAGGACAAGTCCCAGTGTGAGGGACCAGGGTCTTGGTGAGGATCACGCCGTGGAGAGTGAACCCTACAAGGGGATGAGGTTTCGCAGGGGAACTGATTCTTTCTGCTTCCGGTGGGAGGGGCTTAGCGGAGTGATACGAGGCAGCAGAGAGACTTTAAGAGTTAGGGGGCATTTGATTTGCTGAAAGGTCAGAGGTGAGAGTGTTGACGTCACAACTTTCAGGAAAAGTGACATCATGGAATAAAATGTAAAGTTATGAAAGTGCCATTATGAATTTTTGCATTTTGAAATAAAGATTTAAAAAATAACATCCAATAGAATAAACATATTGTGAAAACAAGAACGTTGAAATAACATTTAACAGTAATGAGTTGAGTTTTACTTATTTCCCCAATTATTTCACAAACTGTTCATTCCTTTATATCCTGTATATATAACGCAATATATTATATGATTATAGACAGTATTTCATGATGTCTTTTTTATTTATTTCATATGGAACAATTCTGGGTTCCATACACCGCAGCCTTTTTACTGATTGCATGATCTTCTGGCACCTCCACGATGTCTTGTCTTAGTCAGCAGGGAGGGATGCTTGTCAACATGTGGGCTGGAGGCGCCGTCCTACATTCGACAATTACTCCATGCTAACCCTGACACCCCGTAAATACGCCTGAATTTAAACCAATTAAATCACATTTTCCGGTGTCTCATCATTATACCGAGCTATTATTATTCATTATTATTATTATAGTTACTGTGGAAAAATGTGCATCATCAAGCTGTCAATTACACTTTTGTCAGAGGTCTCCTAATTTCTGTTTCAAATGGGGCCCTCGGATGATAATAAACAAGCGCACTACATCAGTGTCTCATTTTCTCACTTCGGAAAGAAAGAAAATGAGCTTCTTTCTCTTTGCCCCCTCATTCCACCGCGTATTCAGTTTTCTCAGAGAAGATTGAAGATGAGACTGAACATGTAATGACCCCAACAAGTCCTCCACCCCCTATGGTCGTGTTTGTTCCTAACCTGTAATATGACAGAATAGGTCTGACTACCAAAACTACATATATAGGCGTGCGTAACAATATTAAACACGTGGCTGCAGTGTGGTTAGGTTAAGTTACATGATTTACATTGTAAGCTGCTGCACAGACGACCTTTATGGACGTATTTTGGGGGAGTGTGTGTGTGTTTGTGTTTGTTATTTAAAATCAGAACGTTCTCATGCAGTATAAATAACGTTCAACCTCTGTGTTTCATTACTGTACCCTGCTACACATTAAAGGACCGGTTCGCCCCAAATTACAAATCAATTTTGGAGATCATTATGGTTTAATTTGCCAACGTCTTGCCTACAGTACAGTACTAGTGAGGCGAATGGAAGTTTGATTGTGGTGCTCAAAGTAAAAATTTTAAATCTACATCCCCAATCAGCGTCCCCAGTACTCTGGATATTTAACAGCCAAACCCTGTCAACAGTTTTTATAGGAACTTATTTTTGGTTGACAGTTAGGCCTGTGAACTATCCAGATTAGCCATTTGCCTCCGCTGTACCGGAATGACAAAAATTGGGCAAATAAAGCCAAAGCTATCGGCATGGCTAGATATGAAGGTAATGCAGCTTTAAATGCAAATACAGATGTTCCTCCCTCCCCCCCCCCTTATGCCATGTTGAAACTATAAGCGTATATTTTATTTTTTTCAAAAGTCAAAGTGACTGTTTGTGACTGTTTCTGGTTCAGACTCATGTAGCATGTGACCTCTGTCCTTCATCTGAATACATTGACTCGGTTTGCTCTTTATTGTTGTACTTTATTAAATATACAATAGACAACTGTTTGTTGTATCATTATTTTATTTGTTCATATCGCTTCACAATTTCCACCACATCCGTCTGCAGTTTGGTGCTGGGTAGGTAGTGCACGATGGGTTTATCAGGATTTACAGCTGCTGCTGGAAACAGGGTTCATGAGAGCAGAGGGAAACCAAAACAACGAGCAAAAACAAGCTAAAACACTCCCGATGAGACGAGGGGAACTGCAAGATTCAGCTAATAATACTGGTGTGGTTTCACCCCATTTCACATTACACATAATACTTTAATCCAGTGTTAACATGAAAATATTGACCAGTGCAGCTTTAACTTCATAACAGAAGTGCCGTGGAATATGCCATTTCAATTTGGCACCTGGCTCAATGGCACGCAGCCAGGGGTTGTGATCAGAAGTTGGCAGTTTGATCCAAAGGCCAGTAGCAACAGCTCATTGCAGCTAATGATTGCCCCTGCCTGCAGAGGTGCCCTTCGGCAAGTCATTTAATGGGACTGTGGCTGTGGTGGGATGCTTTCACGTGTGAATATGTAAAACAACTTCCTTTAAAAAAAACAAAGTCTCCACAGGCAGATCCTATTTCACTATTACAGTTATATTATGATTTCATTAATCTTTTAATCAAACAAATGTGTTGTGGCAATGCGTACATGTTATTAGTCTCTGCTCAGCTCCATCTGCAGCCTACATGATGGAACCTGCGAAGCAGGTGGGAGGCTGGTGAGTCAAACAGAAAAGATTCTGCAGCATTCTGTGTGCAGCAGACTGAACGACAGAGCAGTAAAATGCCTTGATGGATGACATTTAGCTAAGTTCAGGATGATGGGGGGGTGAGTCGCTCTCTCTCTCTCTTCCTGTCTCTATCTCTCTGTCTGCCTCTCTGCATTTTCTGGGTCTTTGACACATTTTCACTTCAGCTCCTATCGGCTCCTGAGATGCTCCACTGCACCCCAGGAATGGGTGGACACACACATACATGCACACACACACACATACACTACTTACTAGGGTGGAATTTATATTTAACTTTTATTATTTTATGTTTATTTTATTCTGTCTTTCTTCAGACCGAAAACAGACTTTTAAATTAAATAGCAAACTTTTTCATTGTTTTCTGAAAAACTGTGATTTAACAACAACCTTTGCATCAAGTGTCAACTAAATAAATCTGATGAAATTAAACTTTAATTATCCCTGCTGGGACATTGGAAATGACTTAATGAAGGTAAATTAAAATGCCGTCATGACCAAACAAAGATAATTTTCAACAGTTCAATAGTCTAAACAACCAGATGTGATTCAGACTTGAAGTCATATTTAGATCACACACTCAATGTACAGCTCCAAAAAACACTTAAACCACCAATTATGATATACAGTGCCAACTCAGTGTAATACTTATACAGGTATGTACGAACGTCCTGCTGTTTACCTGCTGCAGAAGTTAAAAGCACATAACCGCCCTCATTTTCGGCATTATGTTAAGAACGTTAGCATGTATAAGTATTCTGCTGTTTGCTCAAAATATACATCTATGCCAGATGTGTTTATCTTAGTGCATAAACTCATGTTACATTACTGAGGTCTAAACAGGCAAATCGTCATTAAGTTTTAGTCACCGGCCTCAGAAGATCATGAAAAGAGACTCTGCACACCTGTTTGATTATTTCCTCTGAAAAAAGAAAGAGGTGATGCATCATCCAAAGTCATCAGTCTGCACTAGGTCTGTCACTTTTTATTTAAAATTCATTTGAACGTGGGGGAAAATGTAATATTTGGACAATAATGACCTTTACACTCAATAAGCTCAGCAGAACCTTTTGCATGCCCTATTGACCTACCAGTAAGCTAAGCTAAAATATAAAAATGGTGAACATGAGCGAGCAAGTCATGCTAATTGGATAATCGCGACACCGAAGCATCTGAGAAGCAGTGTGTGGAAGAATTTTGGGTTCTACACCGTAAATTACCAACAGAGATATGAAGAAAACTAATCCAGAAACACCAACACAATGTCAAATGTTCAACTTTATCTGGCTGCCGACTCAGTACAGGCAGTGCAGTTGTATGACACCACACAGTACGCAGGTGCAGCCTTATTCAAATCCAATACAACTTTTCAGCCACAATGTTTACGTTTATGGTGTCTATTGTTTTGGGTTTTTTTCCGGTGTTACGTACATCCGCTTCCCCTCTCTTCCTCATCCCCCACTATCTCCTGTAATGCGGTAAGTCAGGAGTTAATGATGTCGGCGCTAATGTGATCTAAGCCAAGGGCACAATGTGGACACACACACAGAGAGAGAGAGAGAGAGAGAGAGAGAGAGAGAGTCACTGGTGTGAGAGGGTCAGACAGATGGTCAAGTTAACAAACAGCAGGGGAATTCAAACCGCAATGTGCACACACACGCATACTGACTATAAACTTAACCCGTAGCCTAATTTAAACCTGAACCTGATTCAAATCTTAACCTTAAACCTCAGTAACTAAGATAATCCGTTATTAGTCCCTCAGTGGGGGAAATTGCGGTGTTACAGCAGCAAAGGCGATGCAGTGCAAAACAGAGCAATAGGTATAGTAAATAAGTATAGCATGCAAAAACTATTGGATTAACATTATTGCACATTGTGTGATTGATTCAGTTCTCAGTGATAAAATATCAGCAGTACAATGGAAATATGTTGGAGGCCACATTCTGTGCTGTGGTGTTATTAAGCCCAGAGAGTAGTGTCATGGATCAAAGGGAAATCTTCTGAAGTGTCCCTGAGCAAGAAGGTGAATCAGTTCAAGGACTGTTTTCTGTAGTTGACCCTCACTCGTGACTTCAGACCTCTCCAAAAAGGTTTTATTAAACGTATTAAATTAAATAGCATCATGTCACAAATTGGTGAATCTCAGTGAACAGATTTCTTTTACTGCCCTCTGCAAGTAAGTACCAGTCATAGAGCAGATTCACTCATATCTTTCATGTCGTTACAGAGCTCCCTGCTGGTCACCAGAGGAACTGTCACCTGCCACTGCAATAAGAAACAGGGCAGCCACATGCTGTAGGAGGGTCTGAACTTGGCTCATAGGAGGAAGGCTAAAGCTCCCCAGATGAATAAAACTGAATGTTGTTGTGAAAAAGGGGGAATTGTGTTAACACAAAGCCAACATGATAAAAAAAAAGTGAATATACAGTACCTTTTATTATACTGTATTACATGATCATGATTTCATCTTTTAAACTCCATGCCTCCAGTTCATAGCACAGACATCTGTGGTAAATGTGTAGTCACCCCATCCAAGCTGAGGTAACCTTGATGCCATCACTATGACATCATCGGGGTTATTTTCTCAGACTTGACTAAGCTCCGCCAGAGCCACATAAGGCATTATACGACTGAGTAGTGCTCCTCATGAGTAAAATAATTGTTGTGTGAGAAATCAGTGGAGAAGTGCTGTAATATATTCAGATGAAATGAGATACTAATAATATGCTTCTAATACAGCCCCAGGGTGATTCTATAAAACCTTATTTCCAGAATGGAGTTATTTTAGTTGTCTATTTGGTTTATAGAGATCTTTTGTTTTTTATTAAGAATGAACTTTTGGCAATTTTACATTTATGGAATTGTATGACAGTGAAGGCATGAAGAGAAAACATGGGGAGAGACAGGAGCGTCTGACATGCAACAAAGGTTTTTCGGCTGGAATCAATCCAGGGATGTTGAGATCTCCAGGACACCCCTGTCAAATACAGATATCACACATATTAATAGTAGCCAGGGATGTAGTGAGTTAGGTGAACTAACTATAGATTTATGGGACATAGTGTAGACCGAAATATTTATGTAGATGAACTTATAGTGTAGATCTTTAAAAACCAAAGTCAAATGACTCACATATAAACAACATAAAGACAGGTTTTTCTAGCATCAACCTAATATATATTCTATGTTTGTTTCTACCACTTGTTTTTCAGTGCTGATCATCAGTGACAGTAGAGCCAAGGTGTGCAGAGTGCTGTGTTGTAATGCTTTTTCCTAACAGCAGAGGGCAGCATAGTTGCATATTGATCCTTTTATCCAACATTCTTGCCTTCACAAGTGTGGAGGGAAGAGCTTTGGTGTAGGCCGAGGTCAGTTTAAGAAAATCTTTCATTTACATTACATTACACAACGATCAGCCATAACTTTATGATTTTATGGGTGGGATATTTTAGGCAGCAAGTATATATTTTCTCTTCGAAGTTGAAAAATGGGCAAGCGTAAGGATGTGAGGGACTTTGACAAGGAACCAAACTGTGATGGCTAGACGACTGGGTCAGAGCTTCTCCAACACTGCAGCTCTTGTGGGGTGTTCCCGGTCTGCAGTGGTCAGAACCTACCAAAAGTGGTCCAAGGAAGGAAAACCGCTGAACCGCCGACAGGGTCATGGGGCAGCCAAGGCTCATTGATGCATGTGGGGAGTGAAGGCTGGCCCGTGTGGTCCGATCCAACAGAAGACCTTCTGTAGTTCAAACTGCTGAAAAAGTGAATGCTGGATCTGATAGAAAGGTGTCAGGTGTCCAGGACAGTCTGTTAGAACGGCTCAATCAGATCAATGATATTCTCCAAAGGTTTTGCTGCTTTACTGGCTGTAAAACGAGTTTCTTTAGAAAATATTTTATGGAAACGTCTGCCTCATTAGATAGATGTTCGGATTGGACATTGTGTGGAAATAATTTCTTTCAGTTGCACACATTCCAGATGTTCCGTTGCTTATCACTTCAATCCATTCAGCTCCATAACAAAAATGTGGGAATTTCCTTTTATCTACATTTTCTCTTAAAAATGCATATCGTGATCAAACGGTGATTCTGAAAGAAGCTTTTCTTAGCACACAAATGTAATGTTTCGTCACGTGTAAAGAGTGACAGAAAACAGTGATTAAAGTAATAACGTTTGTAATTTTTGAATGTATGTTAGCTGATAACCAAGCTTACATTTTTAGGAGAGCCTACACACAAGCATGGTTTATATAGGAGCCTCACACATATATGTATATATCAAATATCCTGTGCATGTTCATCCACATTAGTCATTCTCTCTGCAAAAAATAATCTCTATCTATCGTATTATTATTATTAAGTACTAACGTTGTATTTTCACAGGAAATTGTGGTAAAATGTCAATTCCACAAAACTCGAAAGAGTTTTCGAGACTCTGTGTCACTTTCTTACTTAGTCTAACTTGTCTGAATTTAATTACAATTCACCATTGAGCAATACAATGCCAGGTAAACAAGGTCTGTAAACAACAATAACATCTAATAATATATTGGTCACTTAATGCCGAAAATATCAAAACATCTGGACGCCCGAAAAATGTGCGGCTGTGTGTGCCAATAGCGATTTGATTTGACTGAACTGACAGCTACTGTGAGTTTATAAATGGTATCTATGAATCATTTCATAATTTAATAGTTGTAACTGTTCAAACTTAAAGAAATATTGCAACATACTTTTCCGTTTTTTCAATAAACCTACATCACATACAGACACTCTTCCTACAGTATACACCCGTGCAATTTCTGCTGCACTTTTTCATCGATTTGAAATTTTTGGAAAGTTATATATTATTTGTACATTAGTTATATATGTGTGAAGTAATGTATTCCGCGTTTGCCATTGAGAAAAATAGATGGCTTCATTTCCAATACACAATAATTTATTATGAAAATACTGGTGTATAGCACTAACCACTCTTGTGTCTACAGTAATTATACAAAGTAAAGAGCTAGTTTGATACACATATACGCAGCTTGGTGTTTTATCCTGGTGGGGTTTGGACACAATGTACCGCAAAATTGAGAACTGCTTGTCTGCATTACTCCAAACAAACACAGCAGGTGACAACTAATACCAACAGATTGTTGTAGTTCGTCCCACAAGATTAAACAAAGAAAAAAACCAGCCTGACACCAAACAACCACACCTTGATAAAACAAGTCCAAGGTGCGTTTGATTTACTTGCATTCAAATCAGCAAATCCTCCGTATTTACCTGAAGGATAAGGATGAACTATTTCTTTCCTTGTCTTTTTTTGTCAAGTAATTCCATGAAAAGACCAAACCAACAATGAGTCAGTCCATCTTTCAATACTTTCAAACTTTCCTGCCCTGTCTGTGGCCCCAAGCACATCGGTTCCTACTACAGATGTAAATTTAAAAAAAAAATGCTCAAATCGATCATTTCCTTCTTTTAAAGAAGCTTGGTAATTTCCTAAAACAGCTTGTCACTGTAGTTTCTAGAAAACTTTACTCACACAGGAGAAAATAATGCATTTGTTGGGGACTATTTTCAGCAGTGGATAATTCCACATATGGTGTTCTAGTGAGGATTTTTGGCAGCAGATTGACTCAAAACGCTTTTAATAGTCTGAACAATGGAGCGCTATGGCACAGAAGGATAAGACATATCAGGCTTTGGATGCACACAATATTTTAATAGTAGTTAGTAGGATACACTGTTGGTTTGGGCCTTTTGGGTGTATTTACTATTAGAAAAATAAAAACTTTCATGAGGCTTATCTTTAAACGACAGTATTGATTCGTTCTCCTGAGAATCAGGCTACGGTTTCTCTTGGTTCAAGGTAGAAAAAATAAATAAAATCACCACTTCAATTCTGTGTTTTAGTAAGTCAGTTTTGTAGTTTATTGTTGCTTTACAGTAACAGTCACCAGTTCACACAGTTTATTCCAGCTCAGTTTGTCAGACAGTGTAAGTTTACAAACTAAACACACACACACACACCTGCTATTAACATATGATCTGTATCATGATCCTTTATTTGGATAATGACATCCGATCCGTGGGTCTTTGCACTAGCGCTTGGTATTAAAATGTGTTCTTTTTTGTCTCAATTGTGCTTTGTGATCGGATCTCAATATACAAATCCGTTAAGTAGGGCTGGCGGACGTGTCAGCAGACATGGCGGCACCCAGGTCAAGGGAAGCAATGCCAGAAACGAATGTCTTTTTTTTTTTTAAATCACTTTTGTTTGTGAAGGAAGAATTGCGAGCTACTGCTGCTACGTGTAGCTTTTGCAGAGCTTGCTTGAGTTGGTAGGAAGAGGCGGGGTGACCTCCTTCCTGACTTGCTGGGTGACTTGTGATGACATTGTATGGATTATATTTAGACCTAGAGATATGAGACACTGAGATCCGATCACGGTGTCACCTACGTTTGACCATTTTTAAAACAGTTTTTTTAAATGAAGAACAGCGTTTACATGATTTGAATGTATATGTAATGTATCAACAGTTTGATTGAGAGTCTGTAGGGGGAATTAAGGGTCCAAAAGGATAAAGTCACTAATGGCAGTGATAGTCAACATGTAGACCCGTAGTTTCAGTTTGTGTCTTCATCCAGTTTGAACAGAAACATGTCACGGAAATAGCAAGCAACACATGGAGTGACATTCAAATTCAGGGTTTGGATGAATGGCACAACAATTCTTTCAGTTTGATATTCGACTGACTCAAGCGCAGGGTTAAGTGTGAACATTTGGGAGTTACCTAAAGTTCATGTAATGTTAGTTTGGCTAACTAAATAAGTTTTGAGTGTATGGTGAAAAAAATAAAAAACTAACCACGACTGTCCGACCTCCACAGTCTGGATGTGAAAGTTCTGTGCGGAAGGGCTAATTAAGCAGGAAATATTTGCTAGCTTATGATTGAAATCACCAAAGTCCATGATTCTTTGCTTTGTAATCAGACGACATGCGCCATTTAATAAAAATCGAAAACATTTCAGCCAGGAAACCTGTAGTGCCAAGCTGGCAAGAGATACGCAGGGGTGGCGGCTCCCCATCGGCCCCGTGTACCAGATCATACGGTTTTTAATGGTCCCTTGTCGGTCCTATTGAAATGTAGTTCAGTTTATTTTAATAGGACGATATTTTCCCTTCATGTTGACCTCATTTTCAGATTAATTTGATTCAAAACAATATATCAAGTTAGAAGTAGGTGTTGACCTTGTGCAGCAGGTCTACTGCAGTACATTCACTCTGTCACACACAAGCTCATAAACTACTGTATTTGTTAAGGAAACGCAAGAAGGCAAAATTCCTGTGCCAAGTTCTAACTTTTATGGAGGAGCAATGACGGGAAACAATGCAAACTGGCATGTTTTTCTGTATTAATACTAGGATTTGAAAGGTTTTGTGCCACTTCTGTTGCCGCAAAAACAAGCACATGCTGGCAACTAATTAACCGTAATCGTGCAAATAAAACATGATTCCAATGAAGTCTTATTTGGTTGTATTCCAACCTGGAACACAGTACAGTCCTCCTCTCTCAGTGTAGGGGGCCAGAGTAAGATGGCTTCCCACCTTCCCCAGGTTGACATTTTTCCGCCGTTGGTGAAATAGCGTGACAAACATGGGATGGATTGACAAGAAATTTAGTACAGACAGTCATGTCCCCCTCAGGATGAATTGTAATCTCATAGAAATCATCTAGCGCCATCACCAGGTCAAAATAATCATTGTTCCAGTATGCTGGTTTAAGACCAAACACCTGCAAAATTCCCATGTCTTGTCTACTGCTAATCGGCATTATGGTATCACGCTAACACACTAAACTAAGATGGTGAGCATGGTTATAGGTGCTTAGCATCAGCACGTTAGCATGCTAATCCTATCATTTAGCTCCAAGCAGCGCTGTCTCTAGACTCTTGGTCTTGTTTCCTCGCAAGGTGGACAAAGAAGGTTGCAGGACAGGATCTTTATCCTTCTACAGCAACATTATGCTCTTTTAAGTCGGCGATAACCAGATGTGTTCGCATATTCACGCATATGTAGGCGACGGCAGATTCATGCGGGTGGTCCCGGTTTGGTTTCTGTACATTTTGGCAGGCAGTGTAGGAAAATAAGACAAAAGAGAAAAGAGAAAATGTGATAATGTTATGGCACCAGTAGATGTTTACCCGATACTAAATGTCACCCGTACACTTCGCTCACGCTAGTCTTCTGTCTGACCTGCACCCAGCACCCTGTCCTCGCTACTTCGCTACCTGTTCTCTCTCATACAGGTCTTGTCTCAGGTGGGCTCGTACTGGTGGGACCAGGTCCCGTGTCCGCTTACACTGTAAACAATAGTCCTCTGTTCGGTCTCTCCTTTATCCCTGCCCTCTGTCTCCTCCTCCTTCATTCCTCTGGTACTCTCACCTCCCTTCACCACAGTGCCCCTCTATCTCCGTCCTCTCAACACACTCGCTCTGTTTTCCCTCTTGCATGTAAGCTTCCCGTCTCTCTGCCACTGAATGCGAGCTACCTTGAAGTCCGTGCATAATGTTTACTGGCGTCACAGGGTCATGAAAGACCACGTCAGCCTGCTCTTCGTGGAGAACTCTACTGGGTCTTGCCCTGTAAAATAATGCCTGCGCCGTTCAACTCAACCATCAGAGGGTAAACGCTGTTTAGGAGTTCTCAGTTTGGTGTGAGGACAGCAAAAGAGATCTGTGTTCAGTGAAAGGGGACGATTCATTTCAAATAAAACAAGCAAACTAAACAACTGCGTTAGTCATTATGTGATCGTGACTCCTAAAATACCACGACTGCATGAAAACACTCACTTGCTGGAGTTTTTCCTCCATGGCTGACATTGCTGTTTCTGAACGTCACAGCACCGTGTTTACAGGAGAACGCCGCGAATTTTACCAATTGAAGGTCAGTTTATTTGTCATGAGGAGTACTACTCTTGAGAGCGGGTTTCAACGGGTTGTTTAATGTCCTCTTTGTTTCCAGAGAACGTTTTCAAAATGTCGTTGACGACGTCACTTTTTTAACAGGAAGTCTTTGTTACAAACCTGGGCACGGAGTTTGAAGCAAGTGGGCTTTCACCGGTCCTCAGGGAAGGTGTAACGAAAAGATGCTATTGAGTTGCATTATGGTAAATGTAAATAACTACATTATGTAGTAAAAATGCATTTTTGGAGCGCATACTAGGGATTAAAAGTCAGGATCTCTCCGCTTCGGTTGCTTTGATTTTGGCCACTCAACTTTCATCTGCCTCTTGCAAGCTTGCCACCATTTTGCAAGTGCAATAAAACAAAATTGCTGGAGTAAGCCTTTAAAGAAAAAAAAATGACCTAAAACTGAATGTGGAAAATGACTGACACAGATATGACGTATAGTATGAGATAAATCTCTGCTGATGTTACCCCAGGGCCAGATTAGATCACGTAGTGCATGGCAGAATCTGTGTACCTCCTGTCCCTGACATTATGTTGTGTACCAAGGCTGACTGAGAGCAATGTGAAAGCATCAGGCTGTGAGAAAAATTAAGCTATTAAGAAAGAAGAAAGAAGTGTTACACCAAAATTCCTTTTGCAGTCCCTTGCTCATCTGTTTTTGTACATCTTAACATGCTGACATGTAGAAATAAACTTTTAAGATATATTAAGATTTAATTTACCCCCAAAATTCATAACCTCAAGGTCCCGTGCCCTCATTAGTCCAAAGCCAGGACTTTTTAAAACCCTCCTCATCCCCACTGAGCCCGAAGTTCTTCCCTGTCCTCCTGCCACAGTGCTGCTGAGCTAAATCTGGGGTCCCTCCATACACTTCACACTGTATATAGGCTAGTCCCAGATTAGTAACTGAACTGGGTTAGTTCTTCTAGGGCTTGATCCACTATGCTGTAGTTTCAGAGGACCCAAATACCTCAGGGACAGCATGCCTACTTCCATTAAAAGTCGGTCCCTTGTGAGGAAATGTGCTGAACTTGCTAAAAATATAGAGAACAGCATTCACCGAATGTTGGTCAGTTGCTTTTCATTTATGCACGTATTTCACTTGTTATTTCATGTAGTAGATGGAATCACAGTGCAAAGCTGAGTGTTTTTATACTAACAATGAATTAAATGAATACATGTAAAGTAATAATGACGAACACACAGAGTAATTATTATTCCCTATTATTATTCCCTATAACTCTACAGTTTCCCCCCATCTTTTCAGAGAATTTTTTGCATCTTTCAAGCTCATTGTTGTAGTTACGCGGCCACAAATGGACAATTTTGGTTCAGTCTCACCCCTCACTTCAGTGTCCTTTCCAGCAGCAGACAGCTGTTTTCAGTGGAAAGGCTCTGAATAGCCAACTGCGCACTAATTGTGAAAGGGTTTACTGTATAATGTAATGTAGTTTGATGCTTTATTGATGCAGAACAGGGTGGATATATGCCAGCAATAGGACAATACCTTTTCATTAAAATGGGCAGTAGCTAACCCAGCTACATGTAATGTACTGTAAGACAGGACAGAGCAGACCTAATTGTAACACTGTTACCTTCTACACTTGTATCTGTAGGTCCCATAGTTTTGCTGAGTTGGCAGTGGCAAATGAGAGTCACTGGAAGGCAGCACGAACCGTCCGATCACTGAGTGGCTGGGTGGGACGGAAGTTGTCCCCCAACAACCCATCATTCCCTTCTAGCAGTTCTGCCCCTTTGATGTGGGACCGCAGGCGCCGAAACTCCTCAATCTGCAGACAGAAGGAGAAAGATTTCATTTTAGAGGCCGAACTAGGTCGCAGCCCCGTATCTCGAGATTCCACACAAAACATGTTTGACCGATACGGTAAAAAGTTTAAAAAGGCCAATGCTGACATTCCTGGGTGGAAGTGGCTGATTCACTTTCTTTAGTTTGCGTGACAAAAGGGTGCAAAAGATTTGTACAGCGAAGACAACATGGTTAAACACACTGTTTTTGCCCCTTGGCTTTAGATACACAGGATGATTCCAGCGCCTCATACGACTTCAAATATTTGCTCTGCACTTAGGGTTTCCTCAGGCTGTTACATACTCAGGTAATAAAGCTTTCAGTGTTGAGTAAAAGGAACCTGGCTGGGGAAAGATTAGAAGACTGAGACTCACGTGGAGTTCCTAATGGCAGAGAAAGACGCTGTAATTACATAATGAGGAAATATGAATGAAACGTGATCATCTGAAGGCAGCTGACAGGTTTCATAGCTGTGGAAACTCAGTGAATAAAACGGTATTACAATAACAATACAGTATACAATAAGAAGCACAACATTTAGCTAAAGAAAGGCTGGCAGGTGGGTGAACAAACAAGCCTGTGTTTACCCAGCATTAAATATGATGTCTTGACAGATCTGGTCGTCTACAAGAAACAGCATCTCTTGTTGTTTTCCTGCTCACACCAAAATGTCAAGATCAGAACTACAACAGAAAGGATTCAAAATTTGACTTCCTGTTCATGCAGCCACTGTAGATGCTATCACTTTTACACACACACACACACACACACACACACACACACACACACACACCTACACACACGTATTGTAAAGTGGCTGCTTACATCAGTCAAAACCAACATGACAACAGTTCCTGTGCTGTCGTGCCATTGCCTTACAGAAGGAGGATTTATATCCCACTGTCAAAGTGCAATATTTGTAGGCATAGCAACTGTTGAATGACACACACACACACACGTTTACATGCTCATGCACTGTGCACACACACACACTCTCTTTTAGCAGTCAATAATAGCCGGATATTGGAGGTGTGCAGTCTCCGTAAGCAGGATATGCCGTTTTAAAACCCTTCTGCTGTGGTTCGTGTTTCTGCGACATGGCTCCTAGAGTACATACAAATAATTCCAATGAGCTAATATATACAGCAGATAATGTTGGCTGTCTGTGATGTTCAGTGTGTTGTAGTTTCCCAAAATCTGCCTTATCTACTTATTTTCTACTTTTCCCAGAATGCCTTTGTAATGGAAAATTACTGCTTGACTGTTTCGTATGATGGAAATGTACTGACTGACTTCTGGCTTAAAGTGAACTGTGTAAAATAGCTCGACCTTGAGCACCCAACAGCTATTATTTTAGGAGTACACATCCAAACTCGCCAGATTTTCCATTAGACCTTTAAAAAAGCACCTCAAGAAGACTTTATGACTTACATTTTGCGATTGTTACCATCGATGTGCATCGTGAATAAGTATCCATGAATTTACTTAGAAGTCCTGGGACAATAACACGTTCCTTATCTCCAGAACGTGCCTGAGAATCATCGTGTTTTTAAGATTTCTTCATTATCGAAGGAAAACAGTGAGAGTTGTCTGCACATCCACGCTGCTGATTGCTAATTCAGTAAACGTTTAATGGTGCCAATTTGACAAAACATAAATAACTGTCGGCTAAAAAGAACAGGGCTCAAGTTGTAGCCAACAGCTAACACACTGACTCAATGGCAGCATTATACTTCTTCTTTACATCGCCCCCAAAGCCTCCAAGCTACAAGGAAGTAGACATGTGCCATTGGGAGACTCAGTTGTCTCAGGGCAAACTTGGAAAACCCCTGCTGACCTGCTGGTTCCCAACCTTGGGTCATTACTGGGGTAGGCAACATGAAAAACATACAGTATCGTTCAGACATGTTCTCAAATTTGTGGTTACTTTATGTTAAATACTGGATAGTTTTAACTCTAAAACTCTAAATTAAACTAATATTCCATATATTCATTCATTCATTCACAAATCACATACATGTAACCTGTATATTAAATATTATGTAAAGAATATTGCTTTGTATTTAGGTGTCACGGGGTTGGGGACCAATGCTCTAATCTACCGAGACCATAGCCACTCTAATGTGTACGTCTAAACACGCATCGGTTTCTCTCCATTTTATGTTTAAACATAGCCAATAAGGCAATGATAATGATAGTGATCATGTCAGTGATGTACAGAGTGTTTCTGTTTCTCAAACACACAAGTACAAAAAAGCTATTTGATCACCATGAATCACAGCCCAGGATTAGCCTTGGTCATTTATATTTATATAAAATATTTATATAAATATATTTATATTTATTATATTTATATAAATGACCAAGGCTCTAGTGCACTCTAGTGCAATTATATGTATATGAATATTCGTGCATTGTGTGCTTGGCCATATTAAAACATGAGTGATGACATCCTACTTTGTACGTCACTTGCCCCCACTTCTAGCTTCCTATCCTCTGTTCGGCGGCTTCGCGTTTTGCCTGCTGCTGCTGGTTTCATTGTTGTTTTAATGGATAATCTAACATCAGGCCAAGGGAGGAACACATAGTATACTTTTGGCTAGCACCGGCACATTTACAGGGATTTACAGTTGATTAACATGCAATGTCCCTGTAGCCTGAAATAGGATGACAGCCAGACGTTATTCTTCCTGTTAGCCTTTCAAAGGGTCAGCAAGCCAGAGGGCAGCGAGGATGAAAGACTGAAATAAATGTCAGAGGATTACCATCATCGTCCTTTACAATGACCTGCTTGAAAAGAGTCATGACTCAGGCAAAGGTTGAATTAAAGTTTAAATCTATTAAAGGCAATGTGACAGGCTCATTGATTGGCAGTGGGTGTAAAGGCTTCCTGTACTGTGGTGAATGCCAGACAGCCTGAGGTATGAAAGCCTCACGAGGGCCTTACATTGATTATAGGTATAGCTTGGATGGGACGTAGAGAAAGGGAGAACATCTTAAACAAAGACAATGCAGGTGTTAAACAATACAGTTTAATTTGTCAGATGACTGCATTCATGTTTGACTCATCATCTTACTGTTGCTGTGGTTAGCAGTTAGCATTTATGATGCTTGATCAAATCATTTCTTACTACTCTTTTCTTTTAACTACTCTTTCTGAACCAGCCCCCACGACCCTTCGGGATAAGCGCTATGGAGAATGAACGAATGAATGAATGAATTTCTAAACCATGCAGTTGTTTTACAACAGAAGCAAAAATAACATTTGTACCAAAAGAGAAAACATGTCAGACAATTGATAAAGACAAAACTGACGTTTGATCTCATACTGTTGCTCATCCTGTTGTCTGGTCCTGCTTTTACAAATAAGGACCGTCACAGTCTGATCTGGAAAAAGTAATACACGCTCTTGTTTTTTCGAGACTTGACTACTGTAACTCCCTCCTTTCTGGCATCAACCAAAAGTTAATCTCTCGCCTCCAACTAGTTCAAAACGCAGCAGCTCGGCTTCTTAGCGGTTGTAACGGACGACATCGCATCACCCCAATTCTGCGTTAGTTGGGTCTGAAGTTAGAAAGAAGTGAGCTAACCAATACCAGACCTCTGTAGCCTGCTCCTCATCTCTGCTTGAGGCTAGATGTACATACATTATCCTGCCACTAGCATTACACCCAAAATCAGCTATTTTCTCAGGAGTTGGTGGAGACGTCCGACTCAGAATGAATGCTAATGTTGATCTGGATGTGCGAATAAGCACCTATTTGCTAACATGTTTGCCATTTCAACTTTATACAGTAAGCTGTATATCTGTGTTGTGTAGAGCTTGTTCCACTGTCCCCAAGTGGCCAAAAAAAAAAAAGGAAAATTTAAATCTAGAACAACAATTTATTGGCTGCCCACTAACCTCCGTGAGGAAGTCAACACATCATGCAGCTGCTACAAAACTTAAAGCATCCAAGTGGTTAAATGAAAATCGCTGAATTGCCAAAGTAATACAACATTGTTCTTGTATTCCTCCTCCTCTTACATAAATAATGGTGGTCAAACACTGAAATGGTGCATAGCTGCTACCATCAGAGGATAAATAGACTTTTCTCATAGCTGACATTTTTCACTGGTGTAACTAATATTCAATAAAATATTGATGCCATTAATGATGGTTGCATTTCATTCACGTGCGTCAGCTTCAGCCACCTGGTACTGTGCATGCTGGCATACCTAAACAGAATTAAACCATCATTAATGTTGCCAGTTAAACCTGTGTGTGTGTGTGTGTGTGTGTGAGGTGTTACAAACATGGCTGGATATACTCTACTCATTCGTATAATATTAATAATAATAATAACTTTATTTATATAGCACCTTTAAAAACTGCGTTTACAAAGTGCTTTGACAGCAATGGAAAGAGCGCCTCAAATACATAGAACTGAGAGATAAATCTTCTGGATGACAGAGGGAGCATGCAGTTTCAACCTGAATTCTCTGATAGGCTGCTGCCCTACACAATATAAAATAATATCAAAATGACATAACATGAAAGCAAGTCAGAAGATTAAAAATAAAAGCAAAATTCAAAAGATTAACAGTCAACAATAAAAAAAAAAAATTTAAGTTGATAAAAGATCATAAAAAAAAATTACGTTACATAAAAGCAAGTCTAGAAAAATGTGTTTTAAGAAGTGATTTAAAAGAGGTTACTGATGCTGCGAGCCTTATCTCCTCAGGCCCAGAGCCCTGAGCCCCCCCTTAGTTATGCTGCTATAGTCCTAGACTGCCCGGAGACATCCCATGATGCACTGAGCGATCTATCTCTCACACTCTCTGACTCTCTCTCACAGAATCTGCCTCTCTCTCATTATTATCTGTCTGTGTCTCTCTCTCTCCATGTCTCTCTGTCTGTCTGTCTGTCTCTCTCTCTCTGTGTGTGGAGTCTGGATCTTCGAGATCTGATTCTGCGCAGTCTGGATGCACACGGGTCTGGTCGAGTGGATGCGGACCGCCTGCTGCTGCCTGAGAGCTGCTGCTCTCTCTCTCTTCTTTTCTCTCTCTACCCAACTGGTCGAGGCAGATGACCGCCCACCCAGAGCCTGGTTCTGCTTGAGGTTTCTGCCTGTTAAAAGGCAGTGTTTCCTTGCCACTGTCGCCTAGCGCTTGCTCATGGTGGAATTGTTGGGTCTATACATATAGAGTTGGTTTATACTTGGGTTATATAACTCTGTTATGATATAGCGCTATATAAATAAAATTGAATTGAATTAAACCCCCGACACCTGCAAACTAGACCCTGATGTGTAAAATCAGTTCCCCTTTAAAAGGCTTCAGACTCGGCTTATATTTATGTTTTACCTGTAACTGTGAGATGGTGAGAGGGTAGCGGTAGAGGATCCAGGTCACATTTTCACTACATGGTGGTGTGGTCAGAGATCCTTCATACACCCAGTAGTCTCTTAGCAAAGGGTCTGAGGGCAGATTAAACATTTAATTACAAGAAGAAAAGAAAATAGAAACACTATGTGAAACAGTGAAAGCAGCTTTTATTCCCCCCCATCATGATAAGCAATCCACTTTTCTGAAAAGAGAATAATTGTACATATTCGCACTGATGAAATGGGAAATTGAAGGTAGGTAGAGTAGGTGCTCTACCCAGTCATAATAAAAGTACAGCCCCTCAAAATTGTCTATGCTAGGGATTGGTTCTGCTAGCCAGTTCCAAATTGGTGAAACAACCAGATTTTCCACGGCCAACAAAATCCCTTATCAAATCTTTCATACACGTTCTCTCTTAGATAACCTCCTTTGCCTCTTTCTGACACTACAGGCATCTGTAAAGAAGGAATGCTGACGATACATACAAACACGTGCTATGATAACACATCTGTTAAGAAGATTATGTTCCGTGAAAGGTCAGATTACATGACCTGTGGCACTGCAACATTGATTTGGCCTTCAGGTCATTCCAATAGCAGAAAAATCCTCAATTTATTTGGTTGAATTAATATTATTTCCACCATGTTGGTTTTACTTTAGTTTTCATACATGATGCCGAGTGAAATAGAAATAGTAAATATTTTTTTAACTAAGAGATATTAAAAAGGAGGATTCAGATTTGATAAAATGCCATCAACCCTATCCCTGACCATCTACTTCTCCCACCAACATTGTTTGATTCTAATACTAGTGTTAGTGATTAAGAATATGCTGGCATTAAGAATTAATTAATTGATGACAGGATCACCCAGGAGGCCACTATCTTGAGTGAACTATGGCTGTATAACCTATATCTCAAACATCAGCTTTTCCACAAGGCTTCATATACTTTATGCATTTGGAATTCTTCTCACCAGGTAACAGAGTGTTGGGGTTGAAGCAGGGGATTATCTTGTTCTTCCCCTGATGGAAATACAGCAACACAACAATGATTGTCGTCATCATGTATTTAGTTTATTTATGTGGTTATTCGTCTGACATCCACCTCTATCTGGTGTCATGAATAATCCTCTAACCTGTCTGATATTCTCACCTTGTACTGCAGGTCCTGTAGAACTTCAGTGATGGCCTTCAGACCCAGATGCTCCTTACCAATCTGAAAAAACACAACGCGTTTCGCATTTCAGCGGGTGGTCAGGTGGTGGCCATGGGACTTATCAATGTGCCTTCGGAAGGCAATGTCATCAGTGATTGTCCAAAACACGTCAACAATGTTTTAAAAAGATCTTAGTTTATATCTGCTGCGCTATTACAGGAAGTAAACAGGAAGCAAAAAGTCAATAATAGGACGTGCGTGGTGGACTGTTAAGGCTGTGGCCTTATGGAGGTCAGGGCTGTCTGGGGTGTAACCAGAAGGAGACTGCTAGCTGGTGTTTTGTCACAGGGGTGTTTTCCTCAGCTGGTGCGATTCCGGTCACTCTGAGGTTAGTCTCTGAGTTTTTGATTGGTTTCGTTTAACTGGCATCGTCCCGGGTTTTCCCAGCAGGGAAACTGAGGACTGATTCATAGGAATGTAGCGGAACGTGTTTTCCAACTTGTGTCACTATTATACAGGGTGGTTCAAGCTAATCTAACTCATTTAGAAAAGCAACACTTACAATCTCAGGAAGGAACAACACTTTAAGGTCGCTGATGAAAAACGGTACACCTAGCTAAAACTAATGCAGTCTAACAGTGGTCTGCAGAAAAATCCTCCCTTCATGAAGGTAATAGTGTTCAGATTTTGTTGAAGCAGTTTCAGAGATGTACAAAAACACCAAAACACACAAGAATATAAGAATAAGAGCACAAAATCACTGCCGTGAAGTGATAGTCTGGCCGCCGGCATTTCTACAGAAAGCTGTCACTATGATGGAGCGTGTACTAAATGGTGTAAACGCTAATGTGAGGTGATTAACAGTGAAGGTAGTGCAAGTGTAAGGTGATTCAAAATGAAAAAACCGAGCAAGAATAATGATGCTGCAGATAATATGAAAAAAATTGTCTTCCTCCTCTGGTGTGAATATTTATTCCAAACTTTCTTATTGGACTACTAGAACGATGATGGTATTTCGACCGTCTGCAGTAGTTTCGTCGAATTCTTCGTTCAGTTTTGAACTTGATCTCTGCAGTCCAGACCTCCCTGCACTCTTGCACTCACACAGAAATTTTATATTGTACAATATTGTTTTCTCTTTAGTAAAGCAGGCATGACTCATGGAAGGAGTTGTTAACTAGTGGCAGTAAGTCTAATGGAACCAGATATGCAGTGATGGGGGTTGGACAACGGAGTGGGCCACGGCATTCAGAAGAAGTTACCTATCAAGCCGGTGGAGCCAGCAATGGCAATTTAGCCTAAACAGATACAATGTGTATACACACCGATCAGCCATAACCTTATGAGCACTGACAGGTGAAGTGAAGATCATTGATTATCATCATTGATTAGTGGGGGGGGATATATTAGGCAGCATGTGAACATTTTGTCCTCCAAGTTGATGTGTTGAAGCAGGAAAAATGGGCAAACATAAGAATGTGAGCGACTTTGACAAGGAACCAAACTGTGATGACTAGACGACTGGGTCAGAGCATCTCCAACACTGCAGCTCTTGTGGGGTGTTCCCAGTCTGCAGTGGTCAGAACCTACCAAAAGTGGTCCAAGGAAGGAAAACCAATGAACCGGCGACAGGGCCATGGGCGTCCAAGGCTCATTGATGCGCGTGGGGAGCGAAGGCTGACCCGTGTGGTCTGATCCAACAGACGAGCTACTGTAGCTCAAACTGCTGAAAAAGTGAATGCTGGTTCTGATAGAAAGGTGTCAGAACATCGAAGTTTGTTACATATGGGGACTGGTCAGGGTGCCCACGCCATCATGATGTTATGGCTGATCGGTGTGAATATCTGCTCTTTGCTTGGGTGGGAGTAGGATTTAAAGGCAGCTTGGTCAGGGTGAGAGAATGGTCAGAGGACTCGGTAGATGTATGACGGCACAGCCTGATTCCCACTGCAGAGCCTAACGATTGCTCAGTATATCATTTAATATGGATACTGGGCTTCCATACGATTGCTCACCAAACATTTGGCACTTTGTTTCATGTATTTTGCATTGATAACTTAAGTCCCTTAAGACTCTCCAGCTGGTCCAAAATGCTGCCGGGAGACTTCCCATGATGCCCTGAGCTCCTCTCTCCTCTTCTCCCTCTCCAACTGTACACACTCTTTAATACACATTTATATACCCATATGTTTATATACCCATTATACCCATTAATGCTAGAGTTGGTCTTGACTTGCTCTATATTAACAAGTGCAATGAGAAAATTCTGTTATGATATAGCACTATATAAATAAAATTGAATTGAATTGAATAACTGTTATATTTTACAGTATTGACAGTATTTACCGGTGGGAGGCTTACCTGCACAAAAAGAGCTATGATGAGGACTCCATTCTTCTTCCCAAGAGCATCCTCCAAAGTGTTAAACAGAGTGCTGTTCCAGTGAATCAGATGGAGCTACAGACATAGAGAGAAAACAGAAGACAACCTGTATTTGAGAGGCCATTGTTATAAACAGGTGTAGGGAACAGTAGTAAGAAAGAGAGTGAGAAACCATCAGCTGGGGGTGAGTAAGGGCTTCCTATATGGGCTCATACATGTCAAGTTGATGAGAACAGGGAGAAAGAAGTGTACAACTTCTATCCTCAAACAGCTAAATATCAGACCAAAGATCTGCACTTACTAAGACAAGACTGAAAGCTGCCATGGTACTTATCTTACTGTAATATAAAAAGAGTGGAAAATATATATATAAAATCTCAGTGATCTGAGCTGTCAGCAGAGACAGTAAGCAGTGATTTTGTGATTTGCAACAAAGGCCATAGGCTGTCGCGATATCTGCGTTTAGTAATTGAAATGCTGTTGAAATATGCAACGTTCACCCAGAGAAAGATTCACTTTTTGCAGTTTGCTTCTCAGTCCCTTCCTGCAGCCACACCCTCACTATCGTTCCCTGTCTCCACCTCCTGCTCACTTCCATCCTCAGCCTTGCAGTCACCTGACCTCCTGCTTGTTCACCTGCCCGCCTGTTCTCACTTAAATGTAACCAGACTTATCTTTAGCTCTAGATGTCTCAACAATTCTTCCAAACTAAACACCAAAATATGTTTTTGCTTCCATAACTGTCACAAATGGCCTTTACAGAGCTTATTCAAATTACTGTTCATGATATCACCTCTATGATTTGTATGTCCGACCATTCACCCTGACATTTTCACGAACAGGTATTGCTGCGTGAGAACAACGTCAAGCTACTTCCACCGTTGCTCCTCGGAGACAAAAATTATTATCCGAACCAACCCAACCCAACCTATCGATGGACAAGCGCGACCATATAGGAGGATTCTGCAAAACCCCGAAATACATTCAATGACATGTCTTTTTATGTCCAATGCCAGCATTTTTAAGGTTAGGGTTAGGCAGCTGAAATACCTGGTTATTGTTATTAATAAACAAGGTGAACGTTAAAATCTCACGTGCTACACACCCATCCACTGCCCCAAACTCCACACGCTTACTTTCAACCTCACTACATAAACGGCACATGCCCTGCATTGGCACTGAATGGCGAGGTGCAGAATTGTCCAATGTGGACATAATTCCAACGGATTCTGGGCTGCTTGGCTACAACAGGTATCTTAAGGAATGTAACCTTATAATGTAACCTTATTTTACCTGTTTAAGTTGAACCTTTCTTACAAGCTGTCGGTGAAACAGTCATATGTATGGACACAACCCAATGTAAAAGGTTCCCTAGACACACACTCATACAAACACATTGATTTCCGTGTGTGAAAAAGTGTTTTTCAGCCTTCAGCTTCAGATGTCAAAAGTGTTACTTGCTAGAGAAGATTGGTGTTCAGGGACAGGACAAGCTATGATGTTAGTGAAGGACAAATACTAATGCCAGAAGTCTAAAAGACATGAAAACTGTGTGTGTGTGTGTGTGTGTGTGTGTGTGTGTGTGTGTGTGGCTTTACCTCCATAGGGAAAGCCTTGAAGTTTACAGTGTGCTCTGATCCTCTCTGGTTCTCTTTGCCCCAGTGGAATCGAACCTCATGAAGCTCATACTCATGATCGCTAGGCAACGGACCCCCGGTGACCACTGGCAACAGCGCAGGAAACCAAGCACACACAGGAAGTGGAGGACATATACAGTATAAGCAGTCAGGGTAAGAGTGAAAATGAGAAACAGGGGGAAATTTACAGTGGGCGAGATGTATTTTTGTTTTCACTCATCACATTAAAATCCATGATTGTGCCACTCACCACTAACCCGCAGTGGCTGACAGCTAAAACTAAACATGCACCAGCTTTCTCATCTTATGTATTGACATGTCATATCTGCTGGAAGTCACCTGACTTGGACTTGAGAATGATGCGGACAGTGTGCCCATCGTTGATGACCTCACAGTCTCGGCACACCACATAGTTTGATGATAAACTGGCATCCAGGAGGGACGGGTCATACTGAGCCTCTCTGGAGTTTAAATTAATGGGAGACTGGTACTCGCCGTTGGCTGCTGGAAAATGGAGTCCCCATTCTACACCTATGACATAACAAAGGCACACACACACACACAACATACATTACATATACCATACATGTGTATGTTTTCATTGAGCAAGGTAAATGTAGTTTGCTTTCTGAGCATTATGTTTAAAATTCATACCCTACCTTTAGCCAAAATTATTCCACATAACCTTACAGTAACTACGGAACACTGAGCCAAAATACAAGCAAAGACACGCACTTTCCACATTAGTGTTTGTAAGGATGTGATATGGAAGTTTGTGGTGTTCTTAAAACAAACTGTTAGGGCTTGCGTTCACGTAGCTTTCATTTCTGAGCGCGAGTATTAGTAAGTAGTAGTAGAAGAGAGAGTATGCTGCAGCATGAGGCCGCCTAGAGAAAAGGCGCTGCACCGAGCATCTACGCTTGTAGTAATTTCTGAAAGGCGTTGGAGGTCATGGTCGCTCTTTTTCAAGCCACCAATCATATGTTGGATGGGGTGGGACTTGTCACCCTGGTAACCAAGAAAATGGAGAAGTTTGTCCTGGCTGTGTCAGTCTGTCCTGAGCTTTATGATATGTCAGACAGAGACAGGAGCAGTTTGGACCGGAAACTGAATGTTGCTGGTGAGTTTGTTGTTAGCTGCGTAGTCACGGCCTTAACATAGCGTTAAGATATTGTCGTTGTAGAACCAAAACCCAAACCCAAACCAAAACCCAACCCCAGCCCCCTGTCAGAAAAAAAAAACTATGTGGACACAAGCCCGTAATAACCTTATACATTAGAGTCACAGGCCTTTTTCACAGCAGACATTTTTACTTGTCATACTAAGAAAAGCAAAAGGTGTTACTAACAACATTAACGATGGCTCTGTTTCATTCAAGTGTTCCAGTAAGCCATGACAATGCGACAGCGAGCCAGCATGCACAATACCAGGACCCTGAAACTTAAGCAGCTAAATGGAATTCAGCCATCATTCATTTTATTCTTTCTGTAAAAATAGGCCTATTCCAGTGTCCTGTAAGGCCATGCAGGCAGCTTAGTAGGAAGCATTCAGATTCTTAACTTAACTGCCAATACCATTCTGTTAAACGTACTCCATTTATTGTTTGGTTTGTAAAACATGAGAGAATAGACTTAAATACCACAATTACCCAAAGCTGAAGGTGTCAAACGTGACACCTTCAAATGTTTTGTTTCGTCCCCCCAAAAAGTCCAAACCTCCAAATTCGTCAAGACAATGAAAAGCCATGAAACTGAAACCATGAAATAACTGGCATTTTGCATGAAAAAATGTGTTATGCAATGTATCAGCAATAGAAGGAGTCGCTGAAATTGTTTTGACAATGAACTAATCAACTAACTGATTAATGACTGATCTTTTAAGGTCAAATTTTAGTTGGGCAGGTACATTTTTCTTTTGCAATGCATCATATTTTAAATGTTCCTCGGATGTTTGGTATGCAAAATCTTAATTTGGTTTATGCAAGTGGTGCTTTGTTTACTTGTTTACCTACCGGTTACCTCTTTACTACTACTGAAAATGTATAATACATCCCTGCCCATGCAGCTCACATTAACAGGATATGGGCTGAATCAATAATTGTGATTTTTGAGTCAGTAATAGGAAATAATAAAACTTCTGGCTTGTTGTACATTTGAGTTTCCTGTGATACCTGTGTAGTGATAATAACTCATGAATGCCCATTCTTGCCCTTGGAAGAGGAAAAGCAAGTTTAACATGATGAGGTGATGAAGACTGTGGGAGGCGTTTGAAAGCTCTTGAAAAAGGGAGTAAGTGGACTTTGATATAATTGTTTTATAAAGCAGTTGTTTTTTTCAGTCAGTCAGTGCACCACCCTCAACCTTCTTCTTCTTCTTTTCCTTGCTATTTTTATCATCCTCTCAAGGAACAACTTTATATCGAGGCCAGTTCCTGTGTGTGTGTGTGTGTGTGTGTGTGTGTGTGTCAAGGAGACATTTAAGGAAAACAGTAGTTTCAAACCCAAATCATCCTTCTCTCTAGAATCTAGACTGATTGAAGTGGGCCTGCTATCTCATTTTGCCCTCCATTGATCCCCTCTCTGCTTCCTCTCAGTGTGCAGTTTGTGAGCAGGATTTCTTGCTGTCTTTGTGGCCGCAATGAGAGAATTGCTGTAACCAGCAGAAAGGGGGTCGGCCTGTCAACCTATCTGGGACAGGAGACTTGTGAATTCTTGTATAAACATGTATATATATGTAAGGCAGATTGAGATATTGTAATACCTTAATTTTTGACGAAAACAATGGTAGGTGAAAACTGTCTTAGTTTAAGAGTGCAATACTGTTGCTATCAACCTACGTTTTCTTGCCCTGGCAGAGAGTGAGAAAACTATAATAAGTGGCACCTTTCACTGCTCTAGATTCACTTCACTGCTATAGATTCACTTTAGCTCTTTTCTGACCACAATCTCTCTAACAGCACAAGGAGACTATTGTAAGATGAGTGGAACCCAATGTGTTTTTAGAAAGGAGGAAACAAACACACTTGGTGAGTGTCGTGGTCAGGAAAGCCCCGTACACCGATGGCCCACCAAGAAAACGAACTCCCCTCCTCACAGTATGCCCTTCTACTGCAACTACAGCAGAGACAGACATGCCACACTGGCTGTCTGCTCATGCCATAGCAATGAGGGCAGAGGGGACGCGTCACATTCTCTCTTTCCTAAGCAACGACAACAATTTACTAAAGGCAGAGAGCGTTTCACTGCAGCTACAACACACACGGACGGGCTGTGCAGAATTCTGTGTGTGCTTGCAGGGCTATAGAAATGAGTTTGGGTTGGGTTGGCACTAAACCGCGTTGCTAAATGATTTATACTACCGGCCAATTCACTGGCTATACATATGCAGTATATATGTAGTATATGAACTTATTTTTTTAGCCCTGAAAACTATGGCATCTTCAAGTCTTTGTCGTATGCTATCAAAACCTCCTTGGACCTCATGTTTTGGAGGCATTTCCTGTGTGGAGAATTTGAGCTTCATCTTGTGACTACTATATGAACAATATGTAAAATACTGGAACAAATTCACCGCTCTGTCCTTCTGTTATTACAAACATGTCTGAGCTAACTGCAGCCCCTCAAAGGTTTAGGGCTTCTGGGAAATATTTCAGCCATTAACCATGAATCAAACGCTTCGGGCTCTCTAAATATACTAAAATTAAAATAAAATTTAAAATAATCCATGGTGTTTTCTGTTTGCTGAGGCTGTTAAATGTACCGGACTACTTTCTGCTTACTGATGTGACTGGACTTGGTCCTCCAGAGTCTAAGATTGGAACTAGCGGTCTGCTGTTCAAGAATAACAGGCAGTTGATGACCAATCAGAATCGAGAATTCAACAAAGCCGCGTAACAAAGTCCGATAAAAACAGAAATGCTCTGTTTCTGGATCCAGTGCGTCATCGAGCAATGATGTCAGGCCTGCCCAAAAACAGTCCTAACTCCAACCATTCAGTCCTACATAGTTCACAGTCTTTTCACATGTTTTCAGCAACACATTTCTAACATGCATAATGTGGTTAGAAACAAATCTCTGAATCTCATTTACGCAGTCTTTTTAGTTATTAGCATTGCTACAAATGACAGTGTACCACCTGGAAGCTTGTAGCACATATTTCATTGAAACACCGGGTTCCTGTGCTAGTATCGTTTTGCCAGTGTCAATGCGCTAATTTAGCTCAAACATATCAATAAAAGTAAAGTTGCGAAAAAAAAAGAAAAGAAAAACAGAGTCCTCCCGGAACTTGACGTTGTCACGCCTGTTGTTGGTGTAGTGATAGCTGCGGTTCATGGAGCACAGGCGCACAGTTTTGTACCAAAAGGCTTTGGTTTTGGTGGTTGGTGAAGTGCAGTGAAATCCCAGACAGACTGAGAGAACTCTAGATAACGCTGACTCTTGCAGTAATATACCTGTGGGCGGATCCAGCCCCTGCCATCGACTGACAAATTGACCTTGGTGGTGTTCCTGTGTCTGTTGCTCCGCAGTGTGTCTCAAAGATACGTCTTACATAACAATGCCAGCATTTACTCTGCAAACACCGGATACATACGTACAACACGTGTGTTTTGCTTGACTTGTCGAGCACAGATGCAAATGATGCTTTTATATTTTATATTTGCAGGATTTTGGCATTGTCCAAAAATCTTCACGACCGTCTATCACTATGAGTGTTTTGTAGCCGTATCCGTAACAGCAAACGCTTCCAAATATTTTGTTGATGACATAACAAATTTAGAGGTGGTCCTGTGTCCTGGCTTTAGATTTATTTGACAATTAATATCCTGTTATTGTGTAGCGTTTTTACTATTACCTAACTGTTGTTATTTTTGACCAGTCTTCTGGAAGAATCATAAATTGTGTTTTGACGTTCTAGTTGAATTTACTTGTATATATATTTGTTTTTTCCCTTTGTTCTTCCAGTAGAGTCTGTTCTAATGAAGACCTTATACATTTTATCACATCACAAGTGTCCTGCAGAAAGCCTTTCATCTCACGCGCACAAAATGGTTCTCTTGATGATAGCGTGTTTTTAAAGTTTGAATATACTTTTAACTTTTTCCTCTACTTATGAAAAGGTCACTTTTAGGACCGAAAGGTATACACACAGGACACGGATGGTATACATTAGTGTCTAATTCATACAATGCATGCAAAGTGTTGAACATCATTCAGTATACTTACAGTAAGAATGACACAGTTCATTATCACAGTGCAGCCCTCGATGCTCAGTAAAGGCAGCAATATAGACATAGACCGAGTTAAACCACACAAACACAGCATTATGCTTGATACTATAACTATGACAGAGAGTTTGATATTCTTATACTCTTTACTCAAAAAGTATCAGAAATTAAAATTTGTGTTAGAAATTAGCTTGTGCTAAGTAGATTCTCTTTCCCTCTGTGGAACAGTTGAATTTGGGCTAACATCAATCAGTTCCAGGTGATGCCTTCCACAATTGCTGCATGGTGTCTCATTTCACTAATCGTGCTAAGCCAAAACAATTTACCGACTGGCTTGACAGTTAGTTAAAGGGGAACTCCATACATTTTTGAGATTATCTTACCTGTCGTGAGGACTGCTAGTCAGCCTGGGAACGCAGTTATAGTGTCTCCTGTGGTTCTGGAGGAGCTTTGTCATGTCTGAGAAAATAACCCTGATGGTGTCAACAGGGTTGTGCGCAAACAATTTTGTCATTTCATTTGGAGAAAATTCTGTTGCGCGTACGGTCAACGTTACACTGTTCAGATAACTTTCTGAGAAATCTGCCTCATAAATCGACCACTTTTGGGCACAATTTCGGGTGAATTCTGTAATTGTGGCACCGTGTTGCGTTCATAATTGCAATGTCAAAGTGCGGAAATCAACAATTGTGGCATTGTTTTACTGACAGAAAAGAACATGGTCTCACAGAAACTAAGATGACATTTTCAAAAACCTGGTTGTCATAATATAAAACTTAAAGGAATGTTGAATTATTCTCTGTTTCTATGTTACATCATCAAAAAATTAAATAACATCTAGGCTACCTGTGCATCTATTTTGACCATTCTTTTTTAATTGTTGTGCAATTGTAAATTGCTGGAGTGCCCCTTTAATTCCATCACAGGTCAAGTGGTTTCAAGAAATGAACGACAGTAATGAATGTGATTACGTATGTGTGTATATATGTGTTATATATGTGTTCTTCTTCTATTTATTCCAAACAAACTAATGGTGCTGCTTTGATATAAAGTGCATGTACAGGAGAGGAATGTGGACCACCATCATAAATGTTTTAAACACATTTAAAAGCTTTCCTGATTAAAAAACAGTTGGAGTAAAATGGACAATTATTCATTGGGGGAAAAAACAGCGGAGAAATGTTTTTTACAGCGTAGAAATTTTTACAGCGTACTAACACTAAACCAGGCTCTACAATATGTGTCAACACTGCAAACCTCCACTTATAGAATTAGATGGCTGACAAAGACCATGCGTAAAGTTTTGGGTTCAGAACCCTTTAAAACCCGTCTGGGCTCTCAACATTTTATACCCGCTAACATCACATCACATATTTCCCAGCATCCCTCCTGATATACTGATGAGGACCAGCTTACCTTCCTCGTAGCCCCAGTCCAGCTCATCTTTCCCCGGGTTATAATCTGACTCCTCATTCATGTTGTCAGCCATGGTGCTTGGCAGTCTGCTCACTATGTGTATAATCAGTCTGTCCTCCCAGGAGACTCCCAGTCACGCTGGTTTTGTCCGTTCACTGGGAAACAAGCTGAACTTTCTGCTGTCTTCTGGATGGATTCCCAGCCGACCAACAGCCTCCCTCAGGTTTTCGCTTTCTTCTTTTTCTTTTCTTTAGGCTTCCTCTTTTACTTTCTGCTCTCGTTCTACCTGTTTCTGTTCTTTCTGTCCTCTCGTTTTATGTCCTCTCTTGCTCTTGTCTTCTTACAGCTACTAACTGATGTTTGTGTGGAGCTCTGTGTCTGCCTCTGTTGCTCCTCCTCTTCCTCTCTCTCTCTCTCTCTCTCTCTCAACTTTGCTCTGCTGTTATCTCTTTCTCTCTCTCCTCTCTCTCTTCCTCTCTGTCTTCCTTTCTTTCTCTCTCTCTCTCTCTCTTTTACTCTGCAGACTGCAGGTGTGCTCACTCACCCAGGCTTTCTTTCAAATCATTACAGAACAGTATTTCTTTCTCGTTGCCCTTCCCGCTATGCTCCCTTTATTCTTGACTGTCGATTGAAAATAAACTTTTAAGTGCATTGGCTTTCATTTCATTTTTTTCATTCTATTATATGAATGTTTCTTGGTTGTAGTTTGATTTGCATGTTATTGTCTCTCAACCTTTGTGCTGTTTTTGGTGGTATTGTATGTGTGTCTGTTGGAATGCTTGCAGGAAGGCCATGTTGGTGTTTCTGTTGGAGGCCGCAGTCCCACCCATGGGTGAAGGAAACAGCCGTGCTTGAGAAAACAGGCAGAAAACAGTAGGACGGAGAGAGTGAATGGCCAAACTGTTCTCCAGCCATCAAGATGGACAGAGAAACTGTAATACACCCACATTCACTTTTGGCACAGGTTCTCATGAATTACAGTGGTCAGACCCTAATGCTTACTAAAGGAAACTGTAATATGTTTGCACTGTTATACTTTAGAGTTCATGTGCAAAAGGTAAAGAGGATTAAAAAGTCCATGGTCCCTGTTGGTCTTCTTTACATAATTTCGTTCTTTATTAATCCATCTCCTCCAGGCTGCTGGTGTTAATTGCCCCACATTCCCCATCAGGAAATTATGCTCTGAGCCATCTACGTAAATGCAGGCAAGCTGCCCTGTTTCCACACTACGGATCTGACAGCAGGACTGCAGTTCATGCACGTAGGTATGGGTGGGTGTGTGCCACTCTTTTGAAAGATGGATGAATTCATAAAATGTATGAATGAAGTTCACTCAGCTAGGAGCAACTACAGGTCTCATTAAGTCAAACCATTTCAAAGTAAACTGATAACGCTAGCTAACTTGTGTAAATGCAGAAAGGCCCCATGTCCTCCCCATGAACACATGGTGAAACAGAGCTCTTACTTATATTTTTCCAAAAGAAACCATGCCACAGAGACATTTAGGACGCAGCCAGGTTAATCAAAGACTCGACCCACAGGTGAGCCCAATGGCCAGTCTGACTCTTAACCCACCAGCTAGACTGGCATTTACAAATAGGAAAGTGCTCATTGTGCTAAAATATGATTCAATAAACCTCATTCAGCTGTGACTCAAAGTTACAATCAATGTTTGCGTGCGTCTTTAAGCTGCGGCTGGTACTGTGGATCTCAAACCCATACTTTTGTAATTCATTTCACCGACACATTAGACACATTAAAAATAATCCTAGCTTTTTCCACCACAACGACCACACTATTAATTATTAAAAGTATTACAGCAGACAGAACGCCGGGTACAAAAAAAATAAAACAAGCATGAAAGGAACAGCTGTGCGAGCAAGTGTGAGCCCGCAATGTTGAACAAACAAGAACGTTCAAAAAACATTATGAGCTATGATTTTGAAAAAAAAAACATTGGTTACTTCCCAACATATACCGTGTTAAATCACTCAGTAGGTACGCAGTGGTGAAGGGGGTTTCGAAGGCAATTTTGTATTAAATATGTGCCTATTACCTAATATCCGAAACTGTACAATAAGAAAAGACGGGTGGGGGCTCTGGTGCACTCCAGAGGTTACAGCTAGCTTCAACTTTTGCACGGTTATAGTGCTATTTTAGGGAAATGACGCCGCAGGTAGCCTAGGTTCACCTATATCATTATTAAAATTCATTCATTCATAATATCTTAAAATTAGTAGTGACTTGTATGTTTGCCAGTAGTATTCTGCACCAAAAAACATAATTTTGTTGAAAGATGAAAATGTACAGTGCACACCGCGTATGAGGAATTCACTGGCAGCTTAGCCTCAATGACTGCACACTCTCCCAACCTCAGCTGCACAGTTACACACCCTGAATGCAAGCGTACCTGTGGCTTTGTGATGTTAGCAAGTCAGCTAACAGGGTTGCCAACCTTGGGTACGTGACTGGAGTGAGATTTTGGTGCCATGGCCCATGGGCTTCATGCATACGTACATTTTATCACTTGCACATATTTGGACTTAATTCATCATCAGGATTTTAAAAAGTGTGCATCTTACACATGTGGCGGGAGCGGACCTTAGGGTTTTAAGGATATAGCCTGACTACAGGCTATACCCCCCACACAAAGGTTCATCCACTAATGAAAGTCAAAGACGTGTTGTTTCCAATATCAAAACTACAGTTTTACTGAATATTCACAAGTAGCAAGAAACAGAAGTAAACAAAAGAACACAAGAACCTTTGCTACTCCAGACACACAGCCAATACATGAACACACACACAGATACACACACAGATACACACACACACACTGGCTTGCTTGAACTTGAAGGTGAACTTTTACATTCTTTTGTAGATTTAGTGAATAGGAACAACTGGCATGTGGTCCAAGATGAGAAATATTGGATTAGTTAGATAGTTATTAGTTCAGCTGATTAAAAATAAATTGTTGTCCACAATCAATGAAATACATTTTGAGATATACAGAGCATCCACACATATATTTTGTAGATTTTTGATCATAGTCCATTGGCAAGGCTGATGATTTTACTAACATTAATATTCTCTTCTTATTATTGCTCTGAATTCTTATGGTAAATGGTCTCTTTCTTATATAGCACTTTTCAACCGAAACAGTTCCCAAAGAGCTGTAACGGTAATCTAAGTTTGAACTGTAGTCTAATTCACCCATTCACACACCGACAGGGACACAGTTGCCATGCTGCCTCCACCGGGGGTAACTTGGGGTTCAGTGTTTTGCGCAGGGACACTTCGACATGCGGACAGCTGGAGCTGGGATCGAACAACAAACCCTGGGGTTAATGGACGACCGCACTATCCTCGCAGCCACAGCCGCCCCACTTATGAATGATTTCAATAACTGATGTTTTGAGGATGACTTTGTAACATCTACCCAGGTCAAAAATAGCCTTTTAGTGAACTCTGGAACATTTACAGCAATGTTTATTAATGTGCACTGTCTCTGTTAGATAAACCAATAAATAGATAGAATAAGCACACACACAAACAAGTATACAAACAGACAAATAATCACCCCCAAAATATGGCCCTACAGGAAATGAAGAGCCACTACAGATCAACTACAGATTTAATTGTGCTGGTTTTGACTGCGCAAACTATTTATTTGCCATAAATTACTCATTTTTATATGGTTACATTGTTTTTGTTGGTTTTTTTTTACTTTGCACTACCTACCGTATGTTGCAATAACTTCACACTGTACACGTGCTGCCATCAAGTGGCTGTTTCAGCTTAGGGTATTGCAATAGTGGTATTGTCCAACTTTGTACTGGTTAATTGTGAGCAAATAGTCAGAGCCTAAACATGAACATCAGGTTTGTTTCACCACCAACCAATTCCTGTTTCTTTTTTAACATGAATAGCCTGCAATTATTTGCAGCTTTGCTATTTTTTAAATGATTATTTGCAACCATTGGATTTCCCTCGCTGTGTAATTTATACCTTTTATCCAAATTGTTAACAGTTTCCAATCTGTAATTAGTTAAAAGTACATATTGTAGGTATTGCACGTTAATATGCTGACCTATCATCATTAATCATTGGTTGAACAAAACAAACATTATGAAGGTGTCACTGACTTTTACTTCTAATGGATATACTGCATATTATGTGTTTAGCAATGATATGATATTTCAATCAGTGCTGGAAGTGGTATGCTCCTGTTTTTGGTGTTTCTGGTCAGATATGAGCAAGAAAGAAGAAGCTAGCGTCTTATTTTGCGATTAACATTCATTGTGTACAATTCTACCCTAATGTCACATTTGTGCTCCATGTGGACGTAAGTCAATAGCTGAGCTACGTTTGGAGACAGTTTATGTTGTATGTCATAGAAGACCGTGTTGTCTTTGTTACTGAAGCAGTTTAGATGCAGGTCAATGCATGAAATGGCTGTAAGGTGACCAGTTTGCCCACTGCTGTAACCATGACAACTGTCTAGAGAAGATGTAGGCCATGGAAATGTCAGGAAAAGAAGCCTGTCCTGTGTTCCGGAACACAGACAATACAATTTGCAGGATGAATTCATTGTTGGTGTTGGTCTCCTCAAAGAAACAGATATGGTACAAAAATGCCAGTGTCATCTTTAAACTACAACTAAGACTAATACTCCTACTCCGGAGAAGGACCTGTTAGTGTTCTAGGAAGTAAATCACATCAGCACCATAAAATAAAATTAGAGATGACGTTTTTGGCAGTAGAAGGCTGAAAGGCTACAAGACTGCTGAAAGATCTTGATGCAGGGAAAAAATAAACAATGCCTAATTTGGCAGTGAATGGACATTTAAACCATCCACCTCTCATTCTCAGATCTGATGTGTACGATGATGATGCTACCACTCACCTTACCTAACTCACAATCTCAAAATCTAACATCAGCTTTTTGTGCACTTTTCATTTGGTTTGTCTGCTTTTAGAATCTATCTGTGGCCTAAGAGTGGTTTAACCCTTGAACCCATGTTGCACGATGCAGCTGTCCGTTGCCTTGAGCTAAAGGTAATTGCTTCTGAGCTTGACGTCTGGAAGCTTTTAAGTTGATTCGGTGGATGCTGGCTAGAATCTGTATTGTTGGTGACCTTGGTTTTAGTCCATTTTAATATGTGTGTGTTACAGGGTGTAGGTTAAGTTAAAAGAGGAATCCCCTTTCTTCGACAGCATTGTCAATATAATGAGTAGACATACACCTACAGATTGTAGGGTAAACACTATGCAACAAACGCACCCCTTAGCAGCAGTGCCACTAAGTGCAGTCTCTATCAGGTCTCCACAGATATTCACCTTACAGCCCTGCTCGCTATTAATGTAAACTGTGATTTTGTTTTTTGGTACTTTCTCAAGAAAATTGTCCTTCACCAAGCACTGCTGGAGTCTGTGCTCAAGGTAGGACCAAGTGTTTGTTTTTGCTGCTTATCTAACAGTTCCCTTTAAACTGTAAACATAAACCGCAACACATATATTGGTGACTCTAACAGCCAAACAACAGCCTGTGACACAACACAAAAAGAGTTGGGGTATTTTTTTTTAATCATGAAAACAAATGGGATGACTTTTGTAATTTAAGAGCTGTCCATCAAAATGTATAGCTGTGGGCTGCAACGAACAATACAGCCGCTAGGGGCCGCCAGAGTGATTTTAGACTTACATTGTCACAGTTTCCATATTTGTTTGATGTTTTCTGTCTCTTACAATGATAAGAGTTATATTATCAAATGTGGACTCGGCTGATTGGCTTACGTGTGAAAAAAAAACTGCCACATCAACTGTCTCCCAGTTATTTATTTCAATGAAGAGAGCAATGAAACAATGAAAAACATTGTAAAGTTTCCGAGGGGACCCCGAAGACATCATACTGTAGCGTGGCGAGGGCGGACCGTGTGACGTAGAGCTGAGGCTCTGGCTGTTTATTGTTCCTTCCTCAGCACCGACAGAGAAAACCAGGCTAACAAGCTGTCAGCTATCCTTTTCACGCCGTTCACGGTTGGTTTAACGAAGGTGTAACTGTCAAGACAGCTGACTGCACAAACCAGGGGCCATGGCGTATGCGTACCTCTTCAAGTACATCATCATCGGAGACACAGGTAAGCGGCAGCTAGCATGCAGCTAGCGGTGTATTTCCGCAGTGTTGGATAGTCCAATGACGTGGTAAAAGCCGAGACGCAAGGGGTGGGATGACAGCTTGAATTCTACATTATTAACATGTTTGGATCATATTTTACACCCTGACAGTGCCATAAAAGTATACATGGGCACCAAAACGCAAGCTTTTCCTATACTACTTTGGCGTGGGAGTCGTTGACTCTGGCACATAGATGTTGGGCCTTTTGTCCGCTTGCGTCGAGGGTGGGGGTGTTAGCCACAGCTTGCTAGTCCAGCTAACTGTCTAGCTTTTACTAGCTGTTCCACAAAATATTTAGCAAACAGCTGTCACGGCAGCGAATTAACGGTTCACTGGATGTTGTGCGTTAAACAGATATTCACACCATCCGTTTATTTGTATTGGGGCTGCATCATCAAATAACACCGCTTGCTAAATTAGCTTAGCTTCTCCTCGCAGCAGGCCAGAACGTCAAGCTAAAGCCTCTAATATTCCCTAAAATGGCGTAGAGCACTCGTTATTTCACAATTAGCAGATCACTTGACAGTTTCCATTGAGCGAATTGGGGTCGTTGTTGGATTTCCGGCTCTGTAGTTTTCTTGACTAAATTGTAGGTTTTTCTATCGCACGGAACATTATGTGGAAATCCGGTGGAGCAGTAACGTTAGTTGATGTTGTCATCTGTTTACTGCTAGCTGGTTGCCCTGATGAGGGGCCCCGCTCAGTTAGCTTGCAGTATGGCAGCAGGTGCGTTTGGAATACTGCTATATTATAATGACGTAGCAGCAGCGTTAAAAAGAACAGACCCTGCTATTAGAAGTCATCTGAGGTAGAATGATAAATGTATTTGGGTTATTCAATGCAGGAAGCTAAACCAAAGACTTGGGACTAATATACAGCCAGGACCCAAACAGGTGTCTCCAGTTAAGCTGAGCAGCAGTTTAATCGTTATGAAGTGTTTTTATGCGTTTATTTGCTTACTTTGATAATATATATAAGTACAAGCCAAGAAAATGTTTTTTTTTTTTTTATAGTGAAAATTATTGAAGAACACATTTGGTAATTATGTGTTGATTTATTTTGGGTGATAACTTTGGTGCTGTGCAAGTTTACTATGGTGTTATTGTGAAACAGGTTCATGTTTTGCCTGCTGCTGTTGCTAAAGAGAGCTGCAGCCAAGGTCCAAGCTTGATTACATGTATGCCTACACCAGAAATACTCTGTCTAGTCCCCTGTACACTTTATTTTTTCTAATCCTGTCATGTGTGGCTCTGGCTTATTTATTTATTTATTTATTTTTGAGTTTCAGGGGATTGTCAGCAAAATGAGAAAGTGCAAATGATTATTGCAACATTATTTTGATAATTAAGCATGTTTATACACACACACATACATATATAGGGTGGAAAGGGGCTGCAGGGCCAAAATGTTACATTTCACAAGATTGTTTTTATTGCAGAGAATGATTTGTTGAATTTCTTAAAATTGTACAGGCATTTTAGTCCAACTCAGGCACTGGTGTACATGATATATTTATTTTGATGTTGGAAATGCAATTGACAACAACATCATAGGTATTTTATTTTGTGAATGGAAAGACAAGAAGAGTAGAAGGAAGGAAATATTGAAATGTGTAATGGATGTACAGCTGTTGGCTTCACAAACACAGTTGACAGAAAACCGTTAAGGTACAGGTGACAGTGATTTTGATATGTCCTTAAAAAAGGGGGGGGGGTAAAGCCTAAATTGAGTTTGATCAAAATAGCCATTTCTATATTTTCACTGTGATATCACTAATTTTGATGGGGAGTGCTTGGGACCTTGTCAGAGATCCATGCTTCAGAACCTTAATAGCACAAACCCAGTTGGCTCACTCGTTTCTTATTCTCAATGTAAACCTTCCTCAAAAGGTTTGTGTCATTAAAATTAGGATTGGCATGATAACCCATAAAACATGTTTTTTGTGCTCAGAGTGTTTTGTTTTGTCGTGCATAGAGGAGGCAGTTCATCACTTTACCTATTCTCACACTATTTGGCCATGTCTGGCTGTACCGTGACTCACATTGGATCAACAGACACACACACACTGCTCGGGGTGTGAATCTCTAGGCACCCCACGATTCCATTAAATTATGACTCAGAGGGCTACAATGTGATTTATAGAACGATTATCGATGCATCTTGATCAGTGTCCTTCTGTTAACTGTTTTGTGTTGCTTATCAGGGACCTCACAATTATTTTTCAGTATAATTCCATTTAGTTCAATTTGAAATACAGTTTTAGGTTGGTAACCTTTATATTCCAAGATGTACTGATCTAACATGTTTTCCAGGGTCCAGTCATTTTAGTATTTCATGCAGAATTATTGTTTGTGGATGTGTGATCTGGCTTCTGCCACCAGGCTGTACCTTTTTTGTAAGGTGAGAGAGTTTTGAAGCACAAGTAGTAGAAGAAGAAGCAACATCCTCCGTTGTTGTAGGTTGCAATAGTTAGCACAAAGCTAGAGGGCTTTAGCAGCAGGGAAGATATGCTGACGGACTCTGGCTGCAAAACGATGACTTTTTTTGGTACAAGACTTACCCGCCAATCACGATTAAAAGAGCCAATGATGTCGCAGAAATAGAGGTATGATTACAGACACCGTGGTTAACAGCCTTGTAGTTTAAGCGGACTAAGCAAAACACCGGTAAGCGAAATGAGTGACACCGACGAAATCGCAGTACCCGTGACCAGCTTGAAGCAGAACGAAGCCAGTGTTGACAAGAAAAGTAACTCCACTTCAGTAGTTTGGAGATATTTTGGTTGTTTACCATCTGACAAAAAAACAGTAAACTGTGCCGAAGACACATGCCAGCCAAATTACAATTACCTCAGATTTGTTCAGCGTTCTGTTGTTTGGCAAGTGTTTGTCATGTTCTGAAAACAACAAATATTTTAAACCACAATTAACCACCTGGTTTCTTCAACTTTCACTCAGGAGCAAAAATCATCCTTCGAACTTAAGAGCAATAATGATTTGACATTTATCGGGATAATTATTGATATCGACTGGAAAAATTTGTGACAACATTTTTGGCCATATCTCCCAGCCCTAGGTGCCGGTTGGATGGTATCCATCTTCATCTCAGCCATCCTCACCAAAACTCAAGAAGTGTACCCGTGGATGTAGCCTAGCCTAGAATGTGAACACAATGCACATGTTTTACAACCGTTACGTTTCACCACACAATTGGTTCAGCCGTAAGGCACGTGCTACATACCTTCCTTGCGAAATTGTTACAGACGAACATAATGTTGAGAATTTAGTTTTAAATTTCTGACTGAGTTTTCTGCATTGAGACAATCGTTCGAGAGGATAATGATGCATCTAAGCTGTAGGCCTGCAAATATCTGAAGGAGTTGTCCATTTGTTGGAGGATGTTACTAATACTGATGACTTGATTTCTGTCAAAGACGTCAACATGCTTTTGACATTCCACATATATAGAAAATAAACACACAGATCATATTAGCAAGAAACTAGCCCATAGAGTGTACATATGTGCATTATTCTGTGAGCTGCTTTTGATGAATTGTGTTCAGGGTTATCTGCTGCAAGTTATTTAAGCCTGAAAATGCAGTCAGTCAGGTTCTGATAAATATTGGACTAATTCTTTAATAGGATAAGCGTTAGGTGAGTTGATTATTCCAAATGCCTCCTGACACAAGCCTCGGATAGAGAAAGACACTTAATTTGGAAGGTTATTTTACAAAGCAGAGTTGACGCCAACCAAAAATAAGCTGTAGGTTCATTACTTTTTTCAGTTTAGTCTATAAAATGGTTAAAAAAAAAAATGTCTGGAACATGCACAGTACAAAATGGGTTTTTTGCTAAGGATCTTTGAAGATACACAGGTTGTTTTTAAATTAAATTTAATAATTGACTAAAATGTTAAGCTAATTGGAAACATTTGCACGAATCATTTTTGACCAATGGTTTACCAATTCTAATAGTATATAGTTTACTAATAATTTACTGAAAAGGGAATTGTTTCAACATAGACCTGCCTTGTCATCTTTGGTAAATGGAGTGATTTGTTGTTTTAACTGAAAATCCCTTTTTTATTCACCTCCTGCTTTAAAGGTGCGGCTGCAGAAATGTACGGTTCTACAAAGTGACTTGCATGATTAGATTTATTTTAATTAATAACTTAGTTTTGTTTTGCCCTACTTACTTTGCTACACTTATATTTTGCACCCCTACCTTTATAATATAACTGGTGCTTATCTCGACCTTCTGCAGACTAATGAAGATGCACTGGCTCTTATTTTATGCAACCATATCTGTCCTTTATTAGCTGAGGCTAGTCGTGGCCTGTGGTAGTTTGACATGTTTCAGCTGGGTGTGTCTATTTGTACACTAGTAACATTTGTTTAGTCCCGATGAACCAAAATAAATAACAGTTTTTCCCAAATTTACAAGACCAGCATCCAGAATAAACCTCTGGTTTCCAGGCTGGTCCAGCTGTATGGCAACAGATGCTTTATTACAGAATACAGAAATTCTTACCTTGGTTTTCCCTCCATTGCCCTCCAGGCTGCAGTCTAACCCTTACCTGCTCCATACCAACTCTCAGTGCGACTCCTAGTGAACTGTTCAGTGAACTACATTCAGTTTAATGTATCTGGCTAATATTCTTACATAGTGTTACACTTCCACCAAACAACTGTTGTCGATGTTAATGTGTGGAAAAAGTCATTTGTATATCAATTCAAATAAACTCTGCTACAAACTACAACTGAAACAAAAGAAAAGCTGACCTAAAAATAGACATGCCCAAATAATAAACATTAAAAACCAAACTAAACCAAAATAAATTGAAATTGATATCCAAAGTAAATCTTTCTGCGCTTTTTTTTATCTCTTCAACTGATATGGATAAAGTCACCCTTTAAGTGTATTTAATTTATTATAGCATTTCTTTTTGCCATGGATGGTTTAGCTATATTATCCAGTGTATTTAGCATAGTTTGTTGTTTGCTGGGCGTACTACATTAGTAATAACCAACATAGTGTGGTATGCGTGGCCCCGTAGTTCTCTCATGAGTAACACAGATCTACTCTGCCAACTGGCAACTCAGGCGAAGGTGGCATTCTGACTAATGTACTATAAATAATGTTTTGAGGGTACAGATTGTGTTAGTTAGTTTTAGACGGGGACAATTATTTCAGAGTGAGAGAGGGGAAGAAATGCAACAAATGTCCCCTTCAGGAACAGGGAACATTGTGATTATATGGCGAACTTGTTAGATTCCTAGACAGCAGTAAGCCCCATATTAGTCAGAGTTTGACATTAACCATGGCCCGTGACCACAAGAAGTTACTCCAAATACTCCATGTAGGTGGCCACCAAGTTTTATCCCTATAGTGTGAGCCTTCACCAAAGCAACGTTATATTTCCACACACATCCCGATTCCTTCACACCTTTTAGTTCAACATGCCTGAGGGAGCAAGACTGTGAAAGAATATATGTACCATATGTTGACAAAGAACTTGAGTTTTCAATTTAAATGATTTATAATAACTTTATTTATATAGCACTGTTTCAAAACAGAGTTTACAAAGTGCTTTGACAGACAAAGCAAAAACAGGATACTTAGAAAACAACACAACAGAAAGCAGCAAAAGATAAATAAAATAAAGCAAAACAAAAGCAAGATATGGATAAAAGATTAATAATTACAAAAAAAACTAATTTAAATCAATAGAAACGATAAAAGACGATATAAAAAAGACATCACATAAAAGCAAGTCTATAAATATCTTGTTTAAATCGACAATATCTACTTATTTCTTTATTGCTAAAATGTTACCTGTTATGTTAGTTTTTGTCACAGTTAACATGTAGAACTTTAGCCACAGTGGAAGTGAAGTTTTTCCACAGACATACCCGACTTCAGTTGAACAATGTCTGCATCGTTGACAATCTTCTCTGTAACTAACCAGGAAACCGAAATGCTCCTATACAGTAAATGTCATGAGAGGATCATCCAGCTCTGGTCTCTTATTTGTCTTTGCCATTCAGAGGCTATATCAGCTTGTCTAACCTGGCTACCTGGGCTAAGCCGACTAGCATGCCGATAGACAGGGACTGGTGCACGGCCAAAATGTTCCGGGTAACACGCCTGTAGACTTTTTGTTCCGTGTGTGAGAGTAGTAGACATAAATACAACTTGTGTTACATTAACGTAATGAGAGCTCAACAGGCTGCACCGGGATGGGGTGGGGCGCGCACAAGAAGACGGAACTCGAGACCGCGGACGTGTGTACTGCAGTTTTGGTCTCGGTTACACTCCTACCCCTTTCTGCATTTTTAACTACCTCTACTAGAGCTTCTGGTATGGTGAGGCATTATTACCTCAACTAGAAGCTGTAGGAAAGACCTTGCACTGTAACATATTGCATAGTTCCCCACTAATTATGAATTAAGGTTTTAATTGTGGACTGCTGTAGACAGGCTCATGCTCTGTAAGCATCAATCTGTTATCTCTTGGCTAGAAATAGGGAGTTGTGCTTTGCTAGAATGGTCTGCTAATGGTATTGTGACTCATTTAAATAATTGTGGAAAAATATAGCAAATTGAAGCTAAATTGCTTGGCGTTGAGCCTTGGTAGTAGAAGAGTGTATTTTAAGCAGATGTCTGTTGACGGGGTAAACAAGTGTGATGGAAGTGACGATGACTTGATTGTTACACATCTCCCTACTTGTGATCCCTCCATCTCTTATCATCATCATCATCACACAATCCCTGCCCAGCAACGCCGCTGCCTGGCAATGGTAACCCTTAGAAACCATGAACAAGGAAGACCACGTCCCTCTCTGTCACCTCCTTGAATGTATGTCTTTTTCTGGCCATCTCATTAGCATCATTCTCCCCCCCCCCATCCGTTGCATGTTGACACCAGGAGGACTTTTCTTTCCCTCACATGTCTACTTAAATGTGCTCCCTAACCGCAAGACACTGAATACTCATCATATCGTGAACCCAAAATAAGCATTAAATAACTATTTTTCTTTATCTCTTGGACACTCTCTGCCTTTCGTTAATCTGCACATTTAAAATTGAAGCACTTTTTCTATAGTAGATTGTAAAAAGTGAAGTGAATCATCTTCACTTCAAAGACAAAAACCCCATTTTGTCTCAAATGGACATTAAAACATTATTTCTCAAGCAAGTACAGTACATTAGCCTTAGAGTTGAATACAGGGCAGTCAGCAGCAATGGTTGATGGATACATCTGGACTGGTTGGCAGGCTGAATTCATTGCTGGTGGATTTCCTTTCTTCCAGTTAAAGTCATCTTTTTGGTGATGTAAACTGATGCATCCTTGTTTCTATAGCTACTGTAAGGATAGGTTTAGATTTAGTTTTTTTTTCTAGTCACTCACATGCCCATTTGTACATTTTAAAGAGTTAATGTTTGCTGTAATCATACCTCCTCTAGGAAGATGGGTGACAGATTCCAAAGTCTTTATTCTGTGCAAAATGCATTCAAGTTCAGACAAAACTAACATAAGGCTGAAAAGTGACCATTTTACGTAAATTCCTCTTCATGTAACTATCCCCCTACTAAGAGATTTCCCCATCTCTTATGTTGCATTTACAGTACAGTAGGAAGGGGGCTTTTCATGGCCAACAAACAGGAAAAATAATTACACTGACCAATAACTCATTTCATTCTAAATATGGGCATTTGAGATTTTAAGATATACTTGGGGGGGAAAAAAAGTGAAGTTATCCTTTTTAATTGTAAGAGCTATGATTCATCTCTAAAAGCTGAATTTGGTCTGGTACATGTTCCCAGTAACAAATTATTGTAACGCATTGTTGTTTCACATTTGATAATCACATTAGGCGTACTGAAAATGAAAATGTTTTTATAGGCGTTCACTATAGACTTTCCTTTCATACACTGCCTAAGGTTGAAAGGGGTTGTAGTGAAGCTGCTGCACCAAACCTGTTGTGTGTTTGTGTGTGTGTGTTTCAAATGCTTCCAAGTGTTTTTAGCATCTGTAAAGGAAGTTAACAGTTTCTGTATGTGATGGCTTCTGAGATTCTGTTGACTCTGATGACATATAGCATTTCCCCTAACACATTTCATGAAGCTATTAAAATTAGTTTTGATTTTATAATTACGTTTTGTATTAAAGTCGACATAGGGCTTTTTAGTCCAATGATCCACTGCATTATTTTTGTTGTTTTTGTTTTGAATAGAATTCCTAAAACTAATAAATGCCTGCCATTGAAAGTTAAAGAGATGAATGTTGACAAATCATGACATGACTGTAATCTCAGTCCATGTGAGTGTTTGTGGATCTGTGACAGTCTGCTACATTCAGAACAGATGTCGTATAGAGTGAGTAGTAGCGAGCAGATTCACCAGTGCCCATTTGGAAAAAAACAAAAGAAGCCAGCTGGTGAGTTAGCTCGCTAACAGCTTGTTCAGGTTAACTGTGCTGACTGAAGCTAGGTTGGAAACATAGTGTGTAAGCTCCTTGCTGGGGTTGTTTTGAACTGGATGATGACTCCCAATATCACTATATTAGATTTGTATGTATATGACATTAGTTATTGTTGTACATCTGTAACTGCGGAATATTGTCACTTACAAAGTCTGTCTGCGCTGTGTGGGAGGTCAGAGCTAGGAAAAGTAATTTTTTTTTAATTATGTGCATGTGTGGTATTTTATTCTCATCATATGTGACATCCCTATAAATGATACTGGAGTGTGTTTATGTGTGTGTGTATAATCGCTGTTCCACCCATTAGACCATCTTTAATGTGGTGTGTATTTGCTTTTCAGGTGTTGGGAAGTCATGTCTATTACTACAATTCACAGACAAGAGGTTTCAGCCAGTTCACGACCTCACTATCGGTAAGAGTGCCTGTCGTCAACACACTCAGCACTAAACCAATCACTAGGAATATATTCATCATAGTTTAGCATTTACTAACTCCACACGTGCCTCCTGCTGCAAAATCTGTAGAGCTGGTGCTAACATGTTGAAAAGGTAAAGCTAATTAAAAGTAATTATCTGTTGTGAGTTGTTCTTATTAACTATTGTGAGATTTCTAAATCATTTAAAAACTTTATTATTTCAACTTTATTATGCTTTATTATTTCAACTGCTGTATGAGATTTCTGTCCTACACATAAGATAAAAGCATCCTGTTAGGATGTGTTGGTTGGTCAGTGGTCACATGCTGTATAACAGCATCTCTATCTTGCCAACTCATCTGTATGATCTATATACAATAATGAATAAGCAACCGCATCAGGAAGACCACACCTGTCCATACATACCGTATTAGTAGGTCTTCCTACTGCGGCAGTAGACAGCCCCACCGAAAAATTGGATGGACCAATGGGTCGTCGAACTTTTGCTTATCACAGCTCTATCAGTTTTAGCATACATGTCGGTCAATAAGAAATCAAAAATTTATGATGTAGAAATCTCAAACTTACGCTTGGTAATTTAGGGGTGTTTTCACACCTGTTTGGTACAGTTTTTGCTTTGTTTGCTTTGGTTCATTTAGACTTGTGTGAAAGTGGTCAAAGTGAAGCGGACAAACCACAGGACTGTGCAAGATTAGATATGTGATTTTTGGCATAAATTCAATAGCTAAACTGCTGTTAATCCTGCTGTTCAATCACCTGATCAGTGTAAGTGATGTATTGCCTTACAAATGCTGCAAGATTAATTGGAAACTGTGGAAACATGTAGGTGTGGGGAAATTCCCTGATGCCATCAGAATATGAAAAGAAGTTCTAACAGAAGTGGGGGGTTCTTTCTTTGTTTTTTTTTTATTTGTTTCCTCATAAAAAGTCAGTGAAATAAGTTATATGGTGTGACCAGACAAAAACAACCCCCCATAATACTAAGTTACTAAACGCATTTTATTTGAGGTTCCAGTCTCGACTAATAATCCTTGTAAGCCGTTATTTTTATGGGGCTCTTTATGATGCTTGAGAAGATTGCATAAATAAACTTATAGGGTTTATTAATAAGCAGCAGGACCTTTTGATGGAGTTGGTACCTAATGGTACTTAATTCACATTCTTCTTTGTGTGTGGCTGTCTAGGTGTGGAGTTTGGCGCAAGGATGATCACTATAGATGGCAAACAGATCAAACTGCAGATCTGGGATACGGTAATATATCTTTTGTAAAAAAAAAAAGATTTAAACGAGGCTTCCCTTATTGTGGTGACATATATTCATGACTCTATTAAAAAGTCTCTGAAAGGCAAGCATTAGAGGTCTTAACAATTAACATGAGATTTTCTAATGATGAATTGGATAAAAAGAAGCTTTATTTTGATATAAATATAATTCTGAAAATCTCTTCAGGAATATCATTGTGATAAGTGAGTCTGAGTGAGTTTTAATATTAATGTTTGAGCTTGAAAAGAATACATGTCTCATTACGTGCTCTGATGAACAAGGGATCTGGAATGAATTAAAGAGTTAGATGAGGGATATAAAAACAGTATACTTTGAGCTCTGTTAGATGGCGAGAAGGCTTAATGGGAAATGTACTCATTTTTGGAAAAAGTTCTCATGTTGTGTTAAAATAAACCTTTCTCTATTTAGGACTCGTTAAGAAGAGCTTCAGCTTGAGACAAATTTGTCAAAACTAATAAAAAGCAAAAACATGCTAATGCCCTGATAAAGCCCAGGTGAAGAGAGAAATATAACCTTTTTATTTAGTCAGTTTACATTCCTGATGAGTATTTATATAAAAACACATTTTTAATTGACGTAACCTCCATTAGCACCATGGTTGTCTTTCCCTACCTCCTTATGAATCGTGTACTACATCTTCCCTTGGCCTCATCACCATTTCCATACAGGTCCAAGAAAAGTCTGGGTTTGTTCCAAAACCCACACTTATGTTATATATGACATGTTTCGGGTAACTGCAACAGTGCCCAAGAACTCGTTGAGGTTAATCACATGTTTCCCAGTGAGCTTTGATAAAGAGGAACATCCTGTCCCTGACACAAATACAAAATACACGTCTCAGTCCAGTTCAGATGCTTTGTTGGTTTTATTTTATTTCCTCATAATGAACACATAAGTAGGATCAAGTGTACAGAATTACTGTTACAATGAGATGACAGTACGGAAAGTTTAGGGAAGAACGTATTTCTCCATCTATAGATGACTGCATCATGTTTGAAAGTTGATCAAAGTTGATCTGAATTCAGACTGTGGTGAATTATGGGTACACTTAGCTTTGAATACCACTTTAAATAGGTATTAGGAAAAGTGTGCATCCAGTATAAGTTAAGTGTGCTGTGAGTTTCCATGTTTCAGACATGTGACACAATTGCCTATTACCTGCAGATGCGTAAACACACCTAATTGCTCAAGAATGCAAATGTGGGTATTGCATCCTTTTGTCCAGGTCTGTCCCAACTACTGACTGGGTCAGTATACCATAGTTTCCTGTACATGCAGTTATCCTGTTGACCAGCAGGTGGAGCTGGAGCTCCATGGAAAAACATTTCTTCAAGCATGAGGGGCAGTGAGAGGAAAAGGCCTTACAACAGTGATGTCTGGCTTCTCAAAACTCAGACTACTGCAGCTTTTCTGTCCTACCAACTTGTTAATTGTCTTCATCTGGTTTTCCAGGGAGGTGTTATATAGTCCCTGTTTAGATGGTCAAAATGAAAACCAGAAGGGCTCAGTGACTGTTATTGGCTTACTGGCTTTGTATAATACACCACCACCAAATGGCCAGAGAAACCAGTTGAATCATTGTGTAGGCTGCACATGCCATATGAATGTGTGTGTGTGTGTGTCCATGTATGTGTGTTTCTGCACACAAGCATGTAGGCCAGATGGCACACAGACACAGCGTTCCCTCTCTTTCACCCTTATTTATCATTTATTCACTAATAGCATTACTTACTGGTTGACTGCTCCATGAATGTAGCCATCTAACTGGCTGTTTGGTTCACTGACTGGTCCTCTGGCCAACCTTTTGAAGGCCCATCTGAACGGGTGTCTAGCTGTCTAACTAACTGGCTCAGTGACTGAATGACTAGTTATTTGACTCAGTGGCCGAGTGCTTCATTGACCAACAGACTGGATTCCTGGGTGGCAAACTGGCAGCCTGGTCCTCTGACTTGCTGAATGATTCACCAACTCGCTGTGTTTCTGACTGACTGACTGAATGACTGTCTGGTTTTTCAGATGAGGTCAGAGCAGCACAGGGCTGCAGCTGCTAGGATAGAGCACTGTTTTGTTTTCTACTCTGGCCGGGATGAAACACAGACAACATTGTTACTGTACATTGAATGGAGACAGAGGATGAATAGACAAGGCAGGGGGGTGGTAAGAACGCTAGCTGACGAAAGGAGTGATGGAAAGAGGGGAGGACCAGGGATTCATAGAGAAAGAATGAAAAGATGAGTGATGCAAGGAAGAGACGGTGGAGGTAAAACAAGGAGGGATAATGCATGAATGGAGAGTGAACAAACAAGGTGACCTGTGTATATGACCTACAGTAAATGCTACAGGTTTAATCCATATGACTTGACAGCTAAAGTGACCGTCTGTGTTAAAATGTTAAAATAAATAGGGAAACTAGGAGGTTAGACACACAAGCAGAGAGAAAGAAAGGGATTGTTACAGACAGAGAAAGAGAGAACTCCATTGTATCCAATTACAGGCTCGGCTCTGTCCTGTCCTGTCCTTACCCCAGCTGACTGAAAACCAGGAGCTGGATTTTGCTAAACAATCAGAAATGGTGCACAACATATATGGAGCTAGACTAGATAAACAGGACTGATGAGGCCTGTAAAGCCAAAGTCAAACTCCAGCAGGATCAGGGCTGTTAAAAAAGCAAAGGATCAGCAGGTGTCTGTGGTCATTTCAATTATTAAAATTTCAATTTCTGTTTATTAATATATGTATGTGTTTCTGCAGGCTGGTCAGGAGTCGTTCCGGTCCATCACCAGGTCTTACTACAGAGGAGCAGCAGGAGCACTGCTAGTCTATGACATCACAAGGTAATAAAACTAATCAGACAGACCCCTACACACTCTGCAGACAAGCTGCATTCAGCAACATTGGGAAGTTGGATGCTTGAGCTTGACAAACACTGACAAGGCCGTGTCCTGACAAGAGCTTAAAGTTAATACCTATAGTTCAACATGTCCGATGACTAGCATTCTTTCCTCGCCATGGGACGGTGCCACTTGCAAGTTGTGAGCATTCTGTGATGTTTATTATGTTATTTAAATATGTGTTATAGGAGGTCACAGATGCAATTCCAAAAAGTAGAGTACGAAAGTCATTTCAGGACACAAATGGGGACAAGAGTACAGACATGCTAGCAGTTATGTTAGGCATTTAACTAAATGCTAACATCAGCATGCTAACAATAACAATGCTAACATTTTAATGTTGAGCAGGTATAATGTTTACCATGTTCACATCTTATTTTAGCGTGTTAGCATGCTAACAGGTGCTAAATAGTACAAAACTCAAAGTGCAGCTGAGGTTGATGGGAATGTGATTAATTTTGCAGGTATTTGGTCATAAACCAAAGTGTTGAGAAAAAGTTGACCTGATGATGGAGCTAGGTTAAATGTATCGCCAAACTGACTACAATTCATCCTGAGTCATTAGGATTAATCGTCTGGGAACCATGAATGTCTGCACCAAATTTCATGGCAATCTATTCAATAGTTGTTAGAAATTTCACTAAAAAGCCAAAAATGTCATATCCATGTTCTCCAGAAGAAGAATCGTGTGGTACTTAGCTCTGACATAATCTGCAAATGCAGGTATGGAGTTCATTTTAATATGAACATTGTGGGGCATAGTGGACATTACAACCTCTAGGGGCCATTAGAGGGACTTTAGACATTATGCCTCACGCTTGAGGACTGTAAACTAGAATGAAAAGCCAGATCTAATTCTTATCAACTGAAAACATTACTGATCTGCAACAGTGTAGTAATAACTAACAATGGTTCATGATATCTGTAACTTATAGCCTATATTGTGTTAGTTCCAGCTGTCCTGCTTCCAAGTCTTGGCCTGTATTTAGTTTTTCTCTGTAATTTATGTTATTTTAACCCCCGGGTGTGTTTTTATATCCCTGCACAAATCACAATTATTCTGCATTAGAACCCTGTTGAGGGGTTTAAGGCCTTGACCATGAACCGCATCACTGTTTTATCTTGTTTCCTGATCTCTATACAGTTGTGCCCAAAAAAATACTGAAAGCAAAGAAGATTCAACTGTTATGCATGTTCAGATATGACATGTGAAGATCATCCAAACGTCCTACAAACATCCACAAAACAGTTGATATTGAGGCCAAATATTTGCTTAAAGTGGAAGTAGGTTTTCCTGTTCAGAATGACTTAGGAAGAGCATTCAAGAGTCAAACCTGACTTGTCATGATGGGTGGACGAACAGGCGATGAGGTCTTTTTGATTAGTTTAAATGATTGTAAATAGAGGAAGGACATCTTTCACTTTAAAGACATTGTTTTTCTCTTCTTTGTTTTCTGTTTTTTTTTTTGGTTTTTTTTTACTGTTTTTAGCAGTGTGAAACTAGATTTTGTGCTTGTTTTAACAGAAGGGACACCTTCAACCACTTGACGACCTGGTTAGAGGACGCTCGCCAACATTCCAACTCCAATATGGTCATCATGCTCATTGGCAACAAGAGGTAAGATCCTTTTTGCTGATGATTGCATCCTGTCCTACATAAAACTTGACCATCAACAATGTATGGCAGCCATCAGTGGTGGTTAGGAGCATTGTGCTGTATAACAATGGTTTGTTTAACATTTGTCCGAGCAAGCTGGGGTGCAGTTATGCCTGGTCCTAGTCCGAACTTTACACTGTAGCTTGTGTTCAAAGTTGAATAAATCAAACTCTTCCACACTCATTTATGTTAAATATATGATTTAGTAATTTAAATGAGATATTCAGATCTGCAAAAACCTGCACTAGTTATTAACAATATTTTTGGCTCACTCTGTAGTTGAGGTGACATAACATAATTCATTTCAGTTTTATTTATGTAGCGCTATATCATAACAGAGTTATCTCATAGCACTTGTTCATACAGAGCAAAACTAGACCCAGTCTATATGTATAGACCCAACAATTCCTTGACAGTGGCAAGGAAACACTGCCTTTGTAAAAGGCAGAAACCTCGAGCAGAACCAGGCTCTGGGTGGGCAGTACCAAGTACAATAACTTCAGTTTTGTCTGAGTTTAGCATTGGAAAATTGCTGGTCATCCAGGTTTTTATGTCCTTGAGGCATGCTTGACAACAAAGCATTGTGTAAGATAGTTATGTCAAAAGATTGCTGCTGATAGAATTGCAGACACCTTGAAGCTAATTTTGTACATCTTCTATGTACTCTTGTCAAATTTAAATGAGGAAGTTCACTTCTGCAACAATCCTCAGCTGGTTATTAACAACACTGATGGCTTCAAGGTTAAATAACGTAAGAAAAATTATATGGCAAAAATGCGCTGCTGTTGATACAAGTACCTTGAAAATAATTTTACTTTGTTTGAAAACTATCAAATCTACCAGATGGACTCACACACTTATCAGTGTTTAATATAAATGTTTTCCTAAAGTTGAGGTAGAACTGTTAATTAATTTTACATGGAGCTGTTAGCCATCTAGCAGCAGAGAGCGTGTTGGTTTTTAGTCAAAACAACACGTTTGAGTCCTCTTTACCTGCTGTTATCGGCGACATGTGTTCATGAGCAGAATGTTAGATCCTGGTTTAAAACATTTGAGAAAACTAGTCGTTTACATCACATAATTTAGTGTGTCTGACTTGAGTTAGTTTATTCCACAGATTAGGAAAAATATCACTATTACTGCTGCACACCTGGTCATATCACTTTACTACATTACAATCTTTTGACTGACCAGTTTTTTTCCTCATTGAGAACACATTATGTCATTGCATTAACATATGTTTGTGTGTGTTTTTAGTGACCTGGAGTCGAGGAGAGAGGTGAAGAAAGAAGAAGGTGAAGCATTTGCCAGAGAACACGGCCTCATATTCATGGAGACCTCCGCCAAGACTGCCTCTAATGTAGAGGAGGTAATAATATATATACATACACACACACACACACAGAGTATATAACCATGCATATAAAAATTTCATCCTTGGTTCAGGCTAGATTTTTAAAGTGACAAGTTGTTTGGTGTTAACATATAGAATAATATGTGAAGTACCAGAAAGTGACACAAAAGTATTTTGGCATCAGTTCACTAATTGATAGCTCACCTCAACCTGTCTGACTCCCAAAATAAAGTAAACTCCATGTGTCTGAAATATATACTACTAACACTAATGCTGACTGTGTTTTCCTCACATATAAATCTTTTCTTGTAAGAATTTCACACACGTTATCTGCCATTTCAAAGATACCAGTTCGGCATGTAAACATTTGTGGCTGAAGATACTCCTCTATTTGTTTGTAACAAAATGCAAGCGTACACGTCCTTCTTGAATATGTCATGTTTTATGTCAGGAAAGGTTCAGTATCACCAAGCCTTAAGCAGGGTGCAATGATGTTTCGTCATCGTCATTTTCACATTGTTAAACAGAAGGAGTCTACCATTCTAATGAGAGATATATGGGTATACATGGGTTTAATGTTTTTATTATCCTTCTTTAGTAGTAGTAGTAGTAGTAGCAGCAGTTTTACTATTAGGAGCTGTAAATGAAGTACTAGAAAGGCAATATTATTTTTATACTATTTAGAAAGCGTTAATATGCTTACATTAAAATGCATATAGCAACAAGTAACATTTACAGAATAATGTAATAGATAAAGTATAAGAAAATGCAACATTATACATATAACAATATATATGACGTATGAAAATATGCAGGAAAAAAAACGTGATTGTGAAATACAAATGCAGAAATATAGACCAACACACAGTAACTAACCATAAGCCTGCTGATCTGGATCTTACTCTAGGCACAGAATAACCACCACCTGATGAGCTGAGACGTGTAAAAGGAGGAGGAGGACAAGTAGAATTAATCATCAGAGCATTATAATATTAGGCTCTTGTGGTTTAAATATATGAGGAGCGCAATATACAAATGTACGTTAAATTATATGAACAATTTATAAAAGTATGATTGACTAAAATACTCTAAACTTCAAAAATACAAAAGAGTCATAAAAATATATTAAGCAGGCAATATTATAATTCTGGTGGAGAAAAATACAAAATTCCCTTTTCAAATTTAAATAGCTATGCTAAAATTAAATAAACTAATTGGCACTGTGCATGGCAATGTCGTCTGTCCACCAATTTGGTCCAGACTGAAATATCTCAACAACTATTGGCTGGATTGCCATCACATTTTGTATGGACATTCAATGTCTCCAGATGGATGAATCCTACCGATTCTCTGACTTGTCCTCTAGTACCACTATCAGGTAAAATGTCAATCTATCCAGTATTGATTGGCAAATATTAGCATGCTAACAGACTCCCTAAGATGGCGAGCGTGGTAAACATTATACCTGGTAACCTCGGCATGTTAGCATCGTCATTGTCAGCTTCACATTATCTCTTATCACGAAGCAAGGTTAGAACAGTGAGCATGCCTCCCCACCCCTTGCGGAGACACACCCCTGGTGGTGTTGTGTGTAATGAATGCATGGCGTTGTCTTCGGGGACCCCTTTCTCACTTATCCAATCACATAAATAATCCCATCCTACACAGCACATCATGCCAGCCAGGGGCACCGCAGTGTGTGTGTGTGTGTTTGTTTACATTGATTTTATTTTATTTTTTCTTACCCTCTCTTGCCAGGCCTATATCATGCAAACACACATGCCCACACCAATGTTGAATAGAGCACTCGCTGGGGTGAGAGTGTGTGTGTTTGTGTGTGTGTGTGTGTGTGCGCGTGTGGGGTATGATTAATTTGTCTCATTAGTGTCCTCTGAATCCTCCTGATACCACTCCTCTCCGCTCTTCCCTTCATCTCTTCTAGCCCCATCCCTCCTTATCCCTCGACGTCCATCATTTGCTCTTAAGCCTTCCTCCCATCCTCTTTCTCCACCCCCTTCCCACTCTCCATCCATTTCTTCCTCCCTCTCCTCCAACATGTCTTCCTCCCCTTTCTCCTCCATGTCTTCCTGCCCTCTTCCATTAATTTCTTTCTCCCGTACTCCTCCTCCCTATGCTCCATCATCTCCCTTTCTCTCTCCAGCAGTATATCAACCAGTTATAGTTCATACATATTCATATCCTCCACCCTGCCTCCCCTCAGTGACATCCAGCAGCCAATCAGTGCGCAGGGTTTGTTGTCAGGGTCTGTGGGTGGACACCGGTGGTCCTTGGAGAGATAGAGAAATAGAGATTCCTGTAAGCATCTTCTCATCTCATCTCCCCATCTTTTCTTCTTTCCTTACATCCTGCCTTCCTTCCTGGTAGATCCTCTACTATTTTCTGTCCTTGTTTCTTTATTTCTCTTTTTTCTTTTATTCAATTCAATTATATATAGCGCCAAATCATAACTAAGTTATCTTAAGTTATCTTCTTAATGCCAGCTCCTCCTGGTCATATCTCCTTGGGCAAGACACTGAACCTTAAGTTGCCCCTTGGCGCCGCACGAGTAACAGCCTGCTACAGCTGTAGCACCACAATTTCCCCCTGAGGGACTAATAAAGGTTATCATCATCTTCTTCTTCTTTGAGAATATATATACATACATATATCATTCATTGGACCCCCTTTTGCCTTCAGAACTGCCTTAATTCTTCGTGGCATAGACTCAACAAGGTGCTGGAAACCGTCCTCAGAGATTTTGGTCCATATTGACATTATTGCATCACTCAGTTGCTGCAGATTTGTCGGCTGCACATCCATGATGCGAATCTCTCGTTCCACCACATCCCAAAGGTGCTCTATTGGATTGAGGTCTGGTGACTGTGGAGGCCTTTTGAATACAGTGAACTCATTGTCATGTTCAACAAACCAGTTTGAGATGATTTGAGCTTTGTGACATGGTACAATATCCTGCTGGAAGTAGCCGTCAGAAGATGGTTACACTGTAGTTATAAAGGGATGGACGTGGTCAGCAGCAATACTCAGGTAGGCTGTGGCGTTTAAACGATGCTCAATTGGTGCCCAAAGTATGCCAAGAAAATATCCCCCACACCATTAAACCACCACCAGCCTTTCTATCATCTCGAACCAGTCTGGCCATTCTCCTCTGACCTCTGGTGTCAACAAGGCAGAGAACTCCTGCTCACTGGATATTTTATTTTTTTCAGACCTTTCTCTGTAAACCCTAGAGATGGTTGAGCGTGAAACTCCCAGGAGATCAGCAGGTTCTGAAATGCCCGTCTGGCACCAACAACCTGCCACGTTCAAAGTCACTTAAATCACATTTCCTCCCCATTCTGATGCTGTTTGACCTTCACCAGGTCACCTGACCACGTCTACATGCCTAAATCCATTGAGTTGCTGCCATGTGATTGGCTGATTAGATATTTGCGTTAACGAGCAGTTGAACAGGTGAACCTAATAAAGTGGCTGGTGAGTGTGTAACAGTGTGTAATCATGCAGATAGTCTCTGAGATTTCCACCTCAATGACGGTACTCTTTCCAGAAACAAAGTCCCTGTTAGTCTGCATCATCCACACACCTCCCTGTCAACATGCTTTATTTGGAGATATATAATATTTATACACTGCACACAGTAAGCATCAAGTCAGTTCAACTTCTGGGATATTGATCTGGTCAGTTAGGCAGCAGAGGGAGTAGTTAATCAGTTTCAGTGTAACATATACACACTTCAGGACACCACAGGAGTTTCAGTCTCTCCTGAAATGTAAATTCAACATCCTATAGGGTAGCATAGCTGCTGTATAATGAACGGGGTATTCTATATGCATTTTGAGAGCTTCCCAGGCCACCGCTCATAACATCCCCTCAGTACACTTTGCTGTGAGAATGTAAATTATAGAGAAGACTTGTAAGCAGACTCTGTAGCTACATGTGCACACAGCCTTAAAACAACAACAAGAACTGCAGCGCTCCTCTTGTTTTCGCCTTGTTTCACTCGGTGGCTGCCAGTGACACAAGTTCATTTGGGTCCGTCAGGAATGATAAGCAGCATCATGCTCAGATTAAAGCTTAATGTGCTCTTGCCGGCTGACTGCCTGTCAATTCAATGGCCAAAGCAATACGCAGGCAGTGCAGTGGAAAGCTAAGTGAAACTGCTCTCTCCAGTCTGAAGGCCGGAAAAAGCATTTCCCCAAGTCAGCCATCGACACTTGTTTGCCCTGCAGCCATTAATGCATCAGGAGCAAACAACCGATCAGCTTCTTCAACCAGTTACCAAATCCTTGCTCTTCATCACTGCTCCTCCTGCGAGTGTGCATGCAAATCTCCTCTGCATTGGATTCATTAATCATGCACAAGTGTATCCGTCGCTTTCATCGCGTGTGCACAGGTGTTTGCCTTAGTGACACTGCTGCACCGAGCGTCAGGATGTTCCATCATCTGCTGCTTGCTGTGAAAGTCCTCTGCAGGTGTCTTATAGACCTACATGTGAACACAAGCCAGAGGACACATTCACAAGACATTTACCTCGCGGACTATCCCCTGTTTGCTCACAGTATTACGTTTTAAAAAACCCTGTCGCCCTGGGTTTCGCCTCTCAGGCTTCCTACAGGATGCCCTAACCATCTGATTGGTGGAGGGTTTTGGGCTGTACGCATGCAGCCTGACAGGATGCAGACTGTAGCTTAGAGACCTGAGTCTAACTAAAGTTTGGTTCAACCAACGACGACATTACTGACACAGAAATGTACACAGCATGTGTAATGATTTTGTTACTACCATTCTTGTGGAAAGCACAGTAACCGCGTCATTGGTTAGACCAATAAACGTAAAGCAGCAAGTAGAATTGACATTTCACAGATTTGTGTTTTGTTACTCTACATGGAAAAATGTGATGAAATGTAAATGATCTGTGTAGCATGTTTGCAGGAGTTTACTTCATCTGCATTTGGTAACAGAATGAGATGCTAGAAGCCTTTTAGTTTTTTATCTGTTAAACTCCTGCATGATTGACTGCATGCATGTTTGCATGATTAGATTACACTTAATGATGATTTATTTGTTAGGGCAGAAAACTGGCCAATCAGAATGAACATGTTTCCTCTGTCCCATTTCAACATGGCCGAGCGACGCTGGCGACTCTGAAGCAGCATCAGAGGTTGACAGGCAGAGCAGAGACGTCGTCTCTGTGGCAGCAGTGTCACCCCACCTGAGTGACTGCGGGTGGCGCCGTCAGCAGGCTCATGTTGATTCATTTGCCAGCAGAAGGCCTGTATATAGGCCCAGACAGGGACAGATGCTAGACGCTTCTCTAAAACATGGCTTTGTAGGGCGGAAGGGAAGCATTCCCAGGATTACATTTCTGGAAGATCTGTGTTGTGTCTTTGTAATTTGCTACAACACAATGAGTCTGTTTCTAAAGCAAAGCAGGTATATGAGTATCAACATGCAGTTAAAATGAAGATTTAAGTGAAAATGTTATCCCTGTTTTGACCATGTCGCACTACCTGGTTGAATAAGATAAACCGACATTTAAGGTTCTTTAAATGGCTCTTAACTTCTGTAACTGTGAAACTCTTCAGTGCTGAGTTGATTTACTCATTAGTTGCATTAGACAGCACATTTAAATTAAATCAGATAATATTTTTGACAATTATTTAAGCTTTTTTTTTAAACAAAAGTGTTTCAGACTAAAACATTTGCTGTTGCTTGTGATTATATATATATATATATATATATAGAGTCAGTTTTGGGCTGTTTGGCCCACCCAGAGCCTGGTTCTGGTTCTGGTTCTGGTTCTTGCCACTGCTCCTGGTGCTGCTCATGGTGGGATTGTTGGGTCTCTGTAATAAAGAGTCGGTCTGGACCTGCTCTGTGTGAACAGGTGCTGTGAGATGACTTTATTATATGGTGCTATAGAAATACAACTGAACTGGACTGAATTGTTTGGACAGAAGAAGAATGTCAAAAGCACTTAAAGTTTTTGGTGTAAATGGATTTGACAGAGCTGCTCAGCGGTCCAGCGTTGATCTACAGCCAAACAGCTTTCTGTGGTTCCATTTCAACTGACACCTCACGGTGTTTAACCCTCTGCTGACACATCATCTGCTTTTCCTGACACTTTGATGCTCACACATAACGCTGTCGGCTACAGTTGAACTGCTTTCAGAGATTCTGTCTTGACTAACTGCTTTCTCATTGCAGCTCATTGTGGTAAATTAACTTTGAACTGACGTAGCTGCTTTCATTGTCTACAGTTCAACCCATTTCACTTCCAAAAAATATATATTTCAAAACATTTAAGCCTGATTTAAGTGTTTTTCAGCACAACACACTTTCTTCATGAAATGCAGCCTTTTGTATTTGAGTGAAACAGGACTTATGTAAAAACTGAAGTCCATGTTGGTGTATTCTTTTTTCAGAGATGGCCTTGACCTCCATTGTAACGCTGCATCCCTGCAACCACATCTCAGAGATTAACAGGTGAGTACCTTAGCAGACAGCTGTGGCCAAAGCTTTGTCGTTCATGTCAGCAGTAACCTGCTCACCATTGTGACAACATGGACCAAAAGAACTTTAGTAGAAGTCTGAACATTCTAAGTAGATCATTACTAACCTAAATGAGATTTGGGCTGCATGCTGCATGCACTGCTTCAAATATTTATAATTCTGTTAACACGTCCACGTTTGTTCATCTCGGAATTCTAAGCTGTAGCCTGACTCCAGAAAGCGTCCAAAGGATGCTGGATTTGAGGGCTTATGTTTGAAGGAGGATAAGTTCTACCAAAACTATCCAAATCTCTCGACTTAAAGGGTTTTCAGGTGATGTGTTGGGTCTGGGAAGAGCTACTGCAGCGTCCCGTGACTCAGTGAGAGCAGACAGCTTCAGACGTGTGCCGGCAGCAGTAATCCACGCCGGTGACGGGCAGCGTGTGCGAGGCTTTAGCCGGACCTGATGAAGGCGCCGCGCTTACAGGCTGAGACGACCATGATCTAAGTAGGCAGCCAGGGATTGAGGTCACGTCAGCCCATCCAGAACCAACAAAAGTTAATGCAGCCGGCTGGGCTTGTTTTGTGGGCTTGTGGTGACAGGATGGTTTTCATGCTTGGGCGTGAAAGCAGGGAGCAAAATCAAACTTTTATACAGTTACAGCATTTGTTGCTGGAAAAAGCGACTTTTTTCAGGGTTGGATTTCTCAACCATCTTTATGAAGTTTCCAGATTTATGCACACGTCTTCACTTTATCAACATAAAGGTTTAGTTTTTGTACCGGAAGGAAAATGAAGCAGGCATTTGTTTAATTACTATAATTATATTACTATAACTTTAATTCTAACGGAGGCGGCTGTGGCACAGGAGGCCATCCATTAATCCCAGGGTTGGAGGTTAGATTCCGGCTCCTCCGGTCCACGTGTCTTTGGGCAAGACACTGAATCCTGATGGAGGCCAGCACCCCGCATGGCAGATACGTCACCGTGTGTGTGAGCAGGTGAATGAGGCCAATTTCTAAAATACTTTAGGAGGCCTGAAGGTTGAAAAGCGGTTTATATGAAGTCTGTTTATTGTTGTAAATTTGCACTTTTGGTTTCAGCCAGAAGCCCATCAGGACTCACTGAGCTGCTCTGTGTTGCTGTTTGTCCCCAGAACCCAACTCTCCACAAGTCCCCGATCCATTATTTATACCCTCTGCAAATATCAAAAAGCTTTTGCCGGCCAAGTGTCACAGGGTGTTGATTGTATTTATGAGTGCAGTGGCATGAGGTGCTGTATCAATGGGCCGTGCAGTCACAGGGGTTCCAGCGCCCCTCCACCCGCTGCTGCACTAACAGACTGATGGAAATGAACTAACTTTGGTGTTTGTGTCCTTTTATGTTGGACTTAACAGTTCAGCAGTTTGGTACTGCTGGCAGGTGGATTCAAGAAAGTCAGCTGCAGGGAGTAAATATGTCTAAGACAAACCTCCTTCTGACACTTTTTGCTCTTGAATTAGATGGCAGCGTTTGGCTGAAACGTTATTAATGGCATATTTTCTGAGCAAGTTGAGGTATTTGAGCAAAACCTTCAAGAGTAAATAGCAAAGTGTTATATATCATTGGATAATAGACTAATCCGTCGATATATTTGCACATCACGCTGGCATGTGAAAATTAGCTCCATGATCCATGATCACGTGATCGCACGCATCGTAAAGGCCTTGATTATCAGAAATGCAGCATTCAAGTTGCCACAGAAAGCTGAGAATCTGACATTCCACAGTTATTCCCTGTTGTGTGGAACGTGCCTAGCGTAGCGTCGATGCTGCCTCGGTTCTAAAAGGTTAACTCCAGTCCATGGATTCATCGCTTTGGCTTTTGTTCCTATTAGTTGTGCTAGCAGAGCCTGCCTGAGGCCAACCAGTGGCTTTATATAAGACAGGCTTTTATTCCCACCTCCCCCTGTTTTATAAGCATGTTTAATCATAATTTAGTAAGATCCATCCCTGTTTTCTGTTCCTGTTTATTTAATGTGCTGTTTCCTGTTGTCTTGATAAATTCAGTTTGTATGTTTCCAGTATAACAGAGTCACAGTCATCAGTCCGCTGCGCTGACTTTCTCTTTTTAACAGAAATAATGTTATCACTGTCGGGTTATATGGCTTTATGAATACCAAAATATGTAACAAGAATGAATAACCTCAGACATTTGAAAGTTAACACATTAATATCAAAAAGAGGAAGTGGAGTGATTACACTTCAGTAAAGTGTTTCCA
>JAVQJF010013374.1:0-17891 GCA_036023855.1 Gadopsis marmoratus | reverse complement strand
TTTTCTACTTTGTTGGCTGGTTATACACACACACACACACACACACACACACACACACACACACACACACACACACACACACACACACACACACACACACACACACACACGCACGCTATATTTGCTATGGTAAATTAGATTCTTCTGCACTTCCCTCAGTGGCTGTAAGGCAGGTTTTCTGACTTCCACCTGCTGTAGAACAAACAATCTGTTTAAAAACACTGTACGTATTCTGCGTGTTTGGTTAGTTGTGATCTCTACAAAACACAGCCATTCTAATTTAATATGCCTTTTGCGAAGGGTCACTGTTTCTTCTCTTGTGCACTTGTAAATGCCTGTGCCGTGTTCTTGCCACTGTGTTTGTTGTCATTCTCAGGGATGAAGATGAGGACAGAAATAGATCACTGGCACTTTAAACCCGGAGTTCTCATTTTCTCGCCGGATCCTTCTCCTTTGCTAATTATTGTGTTGTTTTCAGAGCAAATATGTCATATCCATGGCGACCAGGCAGGTTTATTGTCTCTCCCGTGCAATAGCTCACAAAAGTAATTAATTATCCTTTTTTTTTCTCTCTCTCCTGTCTTTGGTTAAACAGATCATTCATGGAAACCCGTCTCCTATATTAAAGATGCCACTGCTAGTACAACACAAGGTAAACATGAAAGTTCTTTTCAATTTTACAGTTTTGATGTCCTTTTGGTGCTTTAATTTTTTTTTGTCTTTCAAATCAGTTGTAAATTAAATCATTTCATGTAAAAAGATGCATTATATGCGCAGTGTGTGCTTTTGAGGTATTTACCATAATACCCTCATAATGCAGCGGCTGTGCAGCCTAACTGTTGCAGATGTATTCATGCATGCAAAGCAAGCACACACTTGACACTTAAACAGGTGAGCTTAAAAACACATGTTTAGACACGAAATCAGCTTCCATTTTGTGTGATTTCAATAGCAAGCATTTGCCAGACTAAAGGTATGTTTACTTTAGTGGCGTCTCTTATTTTATGAGCACACCAAAAATAATAACCAACAGCAGGTGACACTACAGGGTACAGTAGTTCACCTCAGTACACTGCAGGTTTTTTTTTTACATGCACGTCTATACAGTCTGTCCAAAGAGAGCTGTAAAGTGATCAGTTGAAGCAGTTTCCAGCCCTTCATCCTGTGTGCTCCCTCAGAGTAACTCTGGAATGTACCGACATGTGTCTGCTGTCCGGAGGTCCATCTCCAGCTGGACACCGGCCAGCCTTCACTGTCAGACTGGTGGTACAGGTTCTCATCTCTCTTTGGCATTGATGAGCCACTGCAATATCCATCTGTCAAACACGCTGCCCTTCTTTCTCCACCTCTGCTTTTCTTGCTCTCTGCCTCTCTCGTCTTTCATAATTTTTCATCTTCATTATAAGTGAAAGTAGAGCTGGGTAAATCTGAGCTGAGAAAGCGGCAACGCTAATTGAACATTTGTGCTGTTTTAATTGCGATTTGGTTTGTGTGTTTATATTCCGTGCTTATAGATGTGGTCCTCTTGGCCTCTCTCTCTTGCTTGAAATGTTGCCTGTTCTGCTGTGCGCCTGGTTCACTTGACTAGTTGAGAATCTCATTGGTTAATCAGTGTGCGATGCCTCCAACATTCTGATTTCCTGCAGCCCTATCAGTCAGTGAAATGCCTCATGTCTCATAAGTACCCATCTGCATCTGTCAAGGGGTGTGTAGATTTAAACCCATGTGTATTCCTTTTCTGTTTAACCTTGGCTGTGGACCTCAGGTCTTCGATGTCAAATAAGCGTCAGTAATCTCAGGCGGTGTTTGACAGGCTCCAGGAGCCATTACTTTTGTTTTCCAGCACATAAGGTTTATCAATTGCCCTCCATGTAATGATTTTGTATACAGATTCACACTACCACAACCATAGTGTTTTGCCTTGTAAAAATATACTGCCTTCAACATGTACTGTTATACCAGCACAAATAGCACACGTTTTTTTTAATCATCATTATTGTTTTTATTTTAGTGCTAAGGAAATGTCCTTTTTGCATGCTTGATCAGCCAGTAGAGAAATCCAATATAATGGAGGTTCAAGGTGAATTGCATCCCGTGCATTTCCCCCTGTTCGACTGAAGGAATATTCCTGAGCAAAATAAACAAATCACACAGACAACAGTAATATAGGGTTGATTTTGAAGGCATGAAATAAGTATCGATTAAATCCTGCACTTCATAGATGAAAATGGCCTTTTTAGTAATTTGTCCTGGGCCCTTTCAATACGAGATAGAGAGAGAGAGAGAGAGGGGGGCATGGACTGGGGGATGGAGAGAGACTGCAGAAAAGGTGGAGAGGAAGAATAGAGAGAGGAACAAGATGAGCGAAAAGTGAGAAAGACAGAGAAGAGCTTTCACAGAGAGGGACATGCCTCCCCTTTCCGAGCTCATTATCATTCTTAATAAGTCTTAAGGAAAGAAGGAGCATTGAGTGTAAATGCACGGTAATCCTTATGATGGCCAAGGTTAGTAGGGACGTCAGCACATGTGCACCGTTCCCAGCTGGCCACTTTGGGACAGGGAGGGGACCAGAGGAGCACAGTTAAGGATAGATGTTCAAGGAGAAAGTGAGGACGTTTAGACACTGTGTAAAGGTTAGGCCCTTTCCCCCAGCCTGTAGCCTTTCAGTGCCTGCGCCACCTGGCATTAAGTGAGTAAACAATCCTGCATCATATTAAAATTGTCATATTTGGCCATAAGACCTGGTGTAGACTGTAATAAATCAGAATAAAAACTAACAAAGGACAGGTGAGAAGTCCAAAGCTTGATTTTAAAAAGTCTAAATGGGACAGTTTTGACTTTGGTACCTTTCAGCACGAGGGATTCAGTCTCAAAGTAACTGCTGGGCTGAAGCGACTGTTCTTTGGTACAAAACCAATCATTAAGATGAACTGGTGACCAATTAAATCATTTGACAAATTGCCAGTTACTTGTAGTGGTTGTTCAACAATGTTATTTTAATGGCAATCCAATGCAGTATTTATTTATATACTGTACTACGCATGGTGTTGTGTCACTCTTTACATTCTACAGTGTTAGCGATATTACAGTATCCCTGTTCATTAATCAAATCTGCATGTGAGACATCAAAAAAACATCAAACACAGACCCTGAGGTCTTTTTATTGCCATACGTGAAACACACATACACGCGTGAAGAATACACACACATGCAGATTGCATCCCACAGAGGGATTTGACTTCTGCCTTTAACCCACCCCTGCTGTCCTTCCTCCTGAGGATGGCCTGGAGCAGTGGTCAGCCTTGATACGGCGACCAGGGACCAAGTCCAAGTGCTCTGCCCTGGCTTAGTCAGGGACAGGACAGGAGAGCAGATATCCTCATATCTGGCACATTAATCTCAGTCCACAGTGAAACCACAGCACAAGGTGATTTTAATACTTCCAGGATATAGTAGATAGTGAGCAAAACAACTGAAAAGCATTTTATTTTCTCAGCACAATTAACTCCACAGTACAGCTCCTCAAGAATATGTTTGCTTTTTCTTTTTATTAGGAGTAGTATTTAGGGGTGAGATGCAAATTCAGATTCTTGGAGTCGCTTCTCGATTTCAAAAGTGATTCTTGATTCAGATAACAGAAAAAACCCTATTTTCTCTTTTCTTCTCTCTGTCTCTTACTCCAGTGCACTGTGGGCCAAACCGTGCACTTAAGTTTTTAGTCCGCTGAATTGTCATGTCAATCATAGCTCGCACTTAAATGGTCAGATTTCTACTTGATAGTCTTAGTGCCACATGATAAAAATGGTTGTTTTTGTTTTTTCAAAGATTTCCTTGCACACAAAACAATATAAAACATTTCGACTGAGCAGGAACATGTGCCGTTTGTTGAAATAAAAATGGACGCATGCACGCACACACACACACACACACACACACTGCTTTAACACAGTAGAGGCTACTTATATCTTTAGCCTAAACCATAGAGGGGTGGCAAATATTTTCACCTTCTGGAAAAGTTGTCTTGAAGCCACTTTGGCATGTTACCACAAAATCTTCCATGTTCCCACAGAAAAATGAATATAGATATATAAATATTAGATGAAGTTTTAAATTGTTATGTTTGGGATCTACCAATCAAATTGACTTGGAAGATAATTTGTTTCCTGCTCTGGTCTCCAGCTTTATACTGCAGGTTCATTTGAATCTTGATGACGACTCTGTGGATGCTCTTGGGAATATGTTTGCTTAATTCTCCAAGAAGGGGACAGCAGTCAAATAAGCCAATGAAATCGGAGCTGCATGGTGTAGAGTGGGGGTGCCCTTTTGTCTTGCTGAGTGTAATGCCATGTCTGTGCCTTTCTGTCATGTAAGGATGATTTACCCAGAGACAGATGTTCTCAGACCTTTACTCATGAACCTGCACCATTTTGTTCTATTTTTTACCCTTTTAAAGGTTAAGGAGTGAAATGTTTTCCCTGCAACATGTCAGCCACTTTTGATTGCTGTGGTGTCAGTTACTCTGTTCCACTGTATGTTGGCTTTACAGGATGCACTGGCAGTGAACTTTACTCTGCCTGGGCTGAAAACGTTGCCATGTTACACACGGAAGATGCTTTTAGGAACATCTCTTCTCCTCATTCGACAGCATTTTGGTTTAGGCTTGGTTGGCAACCTGCGCCATTACTGCCCCCTCCCCCCCACCACCAACCCTCCAACCCCCTCCAGGGAGCCTTGGGAGGCAGAAAGCCATCACCATGGTGATCTGAACACAGATCCCCCACACACCGGTCCATTGTGACTGGCGTGCGTTGAGGTGAGAGGGAACAAAATGTCACAGCAACAGGTTTTTTTGTGTTTTTGTTTTTGCCTCAATTCTCGGTGGGATTGTGCTCACATCCATGCGCTCAGTTACACTGGAGGGACAGACTGCTGGAGAGACTGAGGGAGTTGTGGAAACAAGGTGATTGGAGAAACGACTATAGTGACATAGATAATACTAATAAGTCTGTTTTTGTTTTCCTTTTTTTTTTTTTTTGTGTGGTCATGTTCAGAGCAGAAACACAAAAGAAGTGTCACGAGGTAGCGTCATTGTTATTACCTGATTAAAAGTGTTTTGCAAATTCTTCAAAGGCATTGCCCAAAGTTAAACTAAACGGCAGAGTTTTTTAATAATTTAATCGTGTTTTACACTTCTATGGTTTGAATCACACAATTTTAATTCAATCAGCATCAGAGCATTGCTATTAAATATGAATATATAATATTTAATAACATATCCTGAGTATACATGGTTTTCCTGCCACATTTGCGATAGTTATGCTGGTGGCAGGTAACATTGGTCACAAGAAGGACCGTTATACCCCAGGATCTAACTTGCGTCCACGCTTCACTGTACTTCTGCCATAGTGGCTCATGATTAGCTTATGGTAATGCCCTGGGAGCTCTCGGTTTATGCTGACCTTTCACCTGTCTTGATCCAGGCGACATGCTATTGGCTGCAGGCCTCGGAGAGGGAAGGAGGCTTATAGATAGTGTGGCATTGAAGAAGTGGAGCAGATTTTGCCCCCAACCCTGAAGAAGATGTGGGCTGTGTCCCATGACAGGTCCAGGGTTGCCCTCAGTCCCAGAGGTTGGGAGGGAGGGTCAGCCTGTGCCAGAGGGCACAAGGGTGGCTTCAAACACACAACCCTAACGTCTGGCCCAGTGTCTGGGCCTCCTGCCCTCTGCTCACCCCATAGCTCTTATGATAGATATTAAGTATTAAAGTGATGGTCTTGTCTTATCTCAGTGTACCTATACATACATTTTTTTTTTGCTTTGGAGTCAGTTATGGAGTGTGTATACTGCATACATATGCATTAACTCCTACAATAACCCATTTTATTAGAACCAGATGCCTCATTAATATTTGTTGATATGTAGCTATAGCAGTAAGGTCTTTTTGTGCCAAGTGTGGAAGAGTCTGCCATCTCTGTTCCCTGAGCAGATGCAAAGGTGCAGGTCCTGAGAGAACCTTTTATGTTTGCTCCTTGACTGCGACCTCAACCCCAACACAGCCCTGACTCAATCAACTCTCTGCTGTAATCCCACTTCAGAAATCCTCTTGGCTAACGGAGTAAATAAATTTTTCAGCGTTTATTAGAATACAGCTTGCCAGAAGGGACCCCTCTCTCCTCTCCTATAGCTGCTCCAGTAATTAGCAAATTGATTAGGAGAACTTCAACACACCTCCTTGGCTCTTATCTACCCATTCTAGGACAATATTGCTGTGCCATGGGACAGCGTAAATATTTTAAGGGAAACCCTCAGTGAATCTCATTAAATGCCTATAGGGCAGAGCAGCTGTCTCTTACTGAAGGTCCCAGCCAATTTTCTAAACTATGATTAAAGAAAAGTTTTGGATTATTTAAGCATGCCATGTCCTGTGGGTTTTTTTCAGTGCCACTGAAGACCTCTGTGATTCCCCCACCCCTCCGTGCCAGGACTGCTCCTCTCCCTTTGGATCTATTGGTTTGAAATCGTTTGGGTGATGACTCTTTGAAAGTGGTGGTCATTCTGGGATGCCGTGTTCAAAATGCAACAAAGACATCTCTTTTATGCACAAATGCTAATTAAAAATTTTACCCCCCATCCCCAAGCTGCAGAGGGAAAGACTTGGTAGCAATTTGGCAGATAATCAAATTGCATTTTAAATGGAGCCGTTTAAAGATGACTGGGGTCTGCTCACAGGAAGACACAGTGGCACAAATTAAGCTTGAATAAGCTGCTATGTGCACAGAGGAACGATACAGCAAAATTCACATCACAATAGGCTGCTTTTATGCAAGTGGACAACATGAAATGTTTGACTTATGTTTTTTTTAATTAGTTAAAAGGAACTCAGGTATACAGTCACATTTGTTTTCTCCAAATGCATGCATGTAAGAATTGTGTTTTTCTTTTAATTAAGATTTCCCTCTTGCTAAGTGGCATTTTTTTTCATAATGTGTCCTTACAATTCAACCAGTTGAGGCAAAATGCTAACAAGACATGATTTGTTAACAGTTGTGGTACCTTGGAAACATTTTGTTTTTAATTTTAGATTTTCAGCCTGACAGAAATGGCAAACTGGGTGGAAAATATTGTCAACAGCTATGTTTGTCTACAAAAATCTGCGCTTAGAAGCTGTCCCCCCACATTTGGTATACATCATTAAGTTCTTCGTGGCCCATCAAATTGTCTATTCACACAGCATTCCAGTACATATTAGTGACATCTCGTTAGCAGACAACAGAAAACTGACACAAAAATTTGGGAAACAGGCCTGAATTGTTTATCTCTCAGAATAAGTAGAAAGCGTGACTCTCATGAAATGATAGAATTGGATCAAACGTGCAGCTTCCAAAGCCTCTTTTATCCTCTCTTTTTTTCTTTGTGAAAACTGAAAGCACCAAATGATCCGTTTAGTTTTCAACACCATTGTTACTGAGGCCACATTTCCTGTAAAGTTTTAACATTCATCACAAGACTAATACAGCCATCAGAACTGCTTCATGTCCATAAAACCCCATTATGGACAGCACAACAAGTGATGCTTGACTTGTAAGTTTAAAGGGTTCTTAATTAACTGTGATTTGCTGTGCTGTACAGCAATGACCGTGGAAGTGACATAATGGTCCGTCTTGGATGATGCATTACTTTTCTGGCAAGTTAACGCACCTTAACTCTGCATGTATCTGTCCTTTGTTTAAGTGTTACCATCTTCTCAGCATCATAACAGACTGACATAACAATGGTTTTGACCTGCACACTACAAGTTACACATGAGTAGATGTAATGTTAACCTCCTCCACCTTCTTTACAGATATCCACATCCAGCGAAAGTCCCTTGAGATCTTTTACAATGATCCCCCAAGGCGGTTTCCCTGTTTTCACTTTAGATTTGTGGTTGAAAGCAGCTGAATGCATTTAGAGAACTATGAAGCACCAAAGCAGCTCTGACATACAGCATTTGATGCTCATTAATGAAGGATGCATCCACACAATAGGCCAGGAGCAAAACCAAAATGTACCTAAGATACTTTAGTGTAACTAAATAGTTTACTAAATAGTGTATACATAAAACAACATTTCAGATTTCTTTCTGATTTTATTAGATCACCCATAAAGGTATATGTGTCACTTTCCATGTTTTTTTTTTTTGTTAATGATGGAACATTATCATTAATTCCTTCAAAGTGTCTTGTTAAGGTCGAATAGTTTCAGTTATGAAAATCACTTTATTGAATAACCATTAAAAGTGGGTAAACACTGAGACTGTAATCATCTGAGCATTGTAGTATTCTAATTTAAGTTTCTAATATTCCTATGCTGCATTTGTCTTCCTTTTGCAAATTTTTTGAAATCCATATGGTAATCTGCATGGCAGCATTTTTTATAAACATCCATATGTTTTGATAAGGAGCACAAAAACGGATTTGTTTTTGTAAAAAATTAAACAATAAGGCATTCTAATAGGAGCACATGAATCCCTATCTTATGCTGTTGATTGAAAAATATTGTTGCGAAGTTAATGACACAAGAGGGATTTGATTGATCAAGTGGGTGACTGATCATAAAACTGCAGTCAATATTTGGCTGTAGCTTTACTGTATTTCCTCCCTGAACAACAGTGCGCCGGGATGTCTGAGTTGTATGGCTGGCTAGACACACAGCAATGGCAAACCGCATATTTACACTTCAGTCTCTCCTGAGCATGATGATGCTGCCTCTGTTTGCCATACAGTAAATAATATCCCATGATGCTGAAATGAACAGTCTTAGTGTATTTATTCAGTTGGAGCAAAGGGTATTGGTTAAAGCTGACCAATTTTAGAGTAGTTGGGATGAAAATCTCCCTCTAATTACTGTACTGTGTGGATCCTTCGGTCCCAGTCCCTCTGCTGCAAATGATGGTATTAAAAAGTCCCTTTTATTTATAGAAATAAAATTTTTGCATCAGAGACAATAGGCTAGTTCTGTTTTATGGTACAGCGGACTTTATCTTTTTAATAAAAATTCCTGACTTGGTGAAAGTTTAATTAATAAGGGACTTAAAGCTAGGGGAATGAGCAAGGGAGTTGGGTCTTTAAGGGGGTACTTATTTTTCCATCTGGGCTATCCTCCAAAAAAACCTGTCAATTAGTGTGTTAAGCTGAAGAGACAAAAAACGTCATTAGTTCTTGCAAAAAGAATAATGGGTTTAAAAGGTTTTGCTTTAGAGGCAGACCAAAAGCAGAAGAGTGAGTCTTGTTATGTATTTTCATTTATTTCCCTGCAATTATCAAAGTTTGAAGGAAGGCTCTCTTGTTCTAAGGTGCATGATTGAGGAAGCAGACACAGTTGGCTGTTTTTCTAAGTAACTGTGTACCTTAATTGTCTGAGATGAGACAAATAAAATTTGTTGTATTTTTGTGGAGTGATTCATACTTTGTAGAATATAACGTTTTTCAAATTTCATAGTTTGCTTGTTTGAAACAATGATGTTGGCCACGCTTTTCGCCCATGTTATGTCTCTATGTATTGTATAGCTTTGTGTGTGTGTGTGTGTCAGTGTATATTGGCTGTCTTTGGTGGCACTACTGTATATGACTGCTATGGTCCTCTAAGAAAAGGCTAAATCGTGAATTTCAAATAAATAAGTACTACTTGGTTTGGTGGTCTTGTCATCAGTTTGTAAAGATGTCAAGAAGCAACTGTTGAGCTCTTCCCTACTGTTCATTTACTTTTGATTCCTCATTTATATTTTCTGGTTCAAATTTTTTCAGATGAGTAGTTGTAGTAATTAGTATTGTCATAGGGGAGGAAAGCATCCAAAAATCTAATGGTAAATGGACTCTTACTTATATAGCCCTTTTCAACCGTTGAAACTGTTCCCAATGTGCTGTAACAGTAATCTAAGCCTTTAACAGTAGTCTAATTCACCCATTCACACACCGATGGGCCCCCAGCAGGGGCAACTTCAGTGTCTTGCCCAGGGACACTTTCACATGTGGACAGGGATTGGCAACGAACCACCAACCCTGGGGTTAAAGGACAACTGCACTACCTTCTGATCCCTGTGACACATTACAAAAAAGTAATACTGCTCTTCGCTGGGTGTCGCTATTGATGTGTGACAGATGGCTTGTTTGATTATCAAGTTAGCTAGAGAGAATAGGGAGTTGCCAACCTCCGTGTGGCAATGAGCCGTGCATTGAATATTAGAGGAGCCTGTTATTAGGCAGAATTTTTCATTTAAAAATGTATTCCTTATTCCAGTTGACAACAAATATGCGTATTTGTACATGTCATGCTTTGTAGCCAGACGGTACACGACCTTGGTAAACAAGATGTAGTTCGGCCACCGATTGTTGGCATTTTGTCGAGCTCGGCATCAGATTTTGTAAATGAATTGTCAGTGATGGCAAATGTTAGCTTTACTAAGCAACTGGAAAACTGGAAAAACTAGCAAAAAAATATAAATTATCCCTTAATTTTTCTTATTCTTTTCCCTTTTGCTTTTGCTATTCCCACATTGCCTTTGCTTTTGTCATTTCCACATTGCTTTTGCTTTTCCTTTACAGAGCCAAGCTGTCAATCAAATGGCTTTGGGCGGGCCTTCATGCCCAGGCTGAGTAATCAATTCATGCATACATGAATCCTGCTTTGGCAGGAGCTTTTTAACGCGGACAACAGGAAATAGCATCCAGCCCTTGTGTCACATCTGACGTTGCAAAATGAGGGACAGCGCTTGTGACATCCTCATTGTGTTTATACTTGCGCTCCTGCAAATTATTCTAACTCAAACTTTCCAATAGGCTTTTGTAGAAGAGGTAAGAGCGTGAAATCAAATTACAAGTTGGAAGCTTAGTGGTGGTGAAGCTGAAGTTATGCGATGGTGTGGTTTGTTTATAGCCTTACATTAGCCTTTTACTTCTGGTGATTTCATTTACGGTTCAAAAATCATAAAGGTGGTGCCGTTTTGTGAAGATTATCTTTTTGAACAAAACGTGTAAGTATCAAACTTTTGTTTGCCACAGAACTTATTCCTGCAATAATCCCATTGGCTTTTTGTCAGGGGAACCAGGGCGATGCTAACTTTCGGGTTGGCCTCCAAAAATACGTCATCCCTGCGACACTCCTTTTTCATGTTTTTTATTTATTTACTTTTTATGCTTTACACAGTATAAAGAATAGTCTAAAGCACAAAGATTATGCTAGGTCAACTTTCATATGATGTAAACTTAACCGTTGGCGGCTGTTTTATTAGGAACATTTATTCACAAGTTCAAGTTACACTGTTGAAACACAAATTGTAATTTGTCTCAGCCGTACAGTTATTTCACTGGTCTAAGGCAAAGTATCATCAGTGTGTTACACCATTATCACATTAAGAGTAAAATGTATTTCATCTTGAAGAAATACTTAGTAAATGTGATACGGTAACCTGCAAATGAACAGGGTCCTTGTAATGAACTTCCTACCTTGAAGATGGCCGTTTGAAGGGTTCTTTATGCGGGTAGGAAGTGTGACAGTGGTGCTTAGATGAGTCTTACATAACTGGTCATAGTGCAAGAGGTTTCAGGCGCTGAGCCCAAAATATGTCATTGACTTGTGCCACACACAACAGGAGATGGCTTTTGCATCACAGTGTGAGTGCTAGTAAATGATTGGTTACAGGAGATTCTCCAATAAATTAATTGTTTCCACTTCATGGTTAAGTATGTGCTACTCTTCCAAATCGAGTGCTGGTACTTGGTTATTACACTTTAATAGCTCGCTTGCCAAACTAACGATATATTACTCCATGTGCTGGCTCAGATCAGAGAAGATGAATTGGCTATTAATTAGAGTTGCACTGAGAGGGCACAGGGGAGAGACTACTCATAGGCTTGCAATCAGTGTCAACGGGGGCCTTTTTCTGACTAGGACAGCCAGGGCAGGCCCAGGTCACTGAGTCTTATCGTGAAAACCATTGAATGTGGTGGAAGAAGCAGCATCAAACATGGCCACCATCTTGTTGAGTCAAACAAAGGACAAGAGAGTTTAACGTCGCACAGCTGCAATTTCATCTGATGATTTTTGTCAGGAGAGCGGACAGAATGGCAGAGATGTGTTGGAGGTTGTTCGGCTCCATGAGGTTCCTTTACAAAAGCGTCACGTCCGAAGGACTTTGAATTAGAAAGTTATGGAAGAAATATTTGACGGGCAGAGATGATTTGTGGGGAATATTATTGTTTGGCTCACTTTTCTTGTGCAGCTTCTGAATTAGCCCTTTTATCACAATTAATTAAGCTTGCCTATAGGAGTTGTTCCATCTTGAGCTCATCCACACAGGATAAATAAGTCAAAGCAGCAGGATATATGTCCTTTTATTGGCTGACTTGATCTCGGAAGCATCTGTAGTGGGGGGAGGCTGTCTCTGTGGTGCGACTTTGTGGAAGAGTCTTTGCCATCACTCACTTTGAATGCTTCTTTTATGACTCGTTTTGTTAAAAACCTCTTTTTTTAATGCAAGGTATCAGGAGTTATGGCCTGTCTATGCAAATTAGGAATTTTTGACAGTTTGTTATTCATGTCATCGCCTTTTTAAACACTTAAAGGCAATAAATTTCACCGTGACAGGCTGCTCCGAAATTGCCACTAAATATTATTAAATATTTTAACAAGTTCCTTGTAAATATGCCTTAAATGTTTGAACGATGGGCAGGAAGAAAAATGGCTTTGCATCAACTTATTAGAGGCTATAAAAGTGGCAGTGATTTATCATGGATGTGGAGCAACTCAGGCCATCTTTTTTTTGTTTTGCCTTTTCTGTTAGCTTGCTTTGTCCTGATGTGCACATTAAAGAGATAAGCATCATGTTAAAAGCCTGCAATTTCACAAGTCATGAAAATGTTAGCAGCCGATATCGTTGTACCTGTGGTCCTTGAAAGACAGAGCGATATATGGCAACAGCATTTTAAAGTTTTAAAGCTTCTCGTACCCATTTACAGTTTTATATTTCGTGATATCACTGCCTGTAACGGGAGTGTGTTTATCAAGAAATCCATTTGATGGGATGTTGCACACATTTGGTTTATTAATTAATAAAAAAGTTGTTATCTCAGGCTTTTAGCTTTTATTTTACAAAAATTATTTTCTGCCACTTTTAAGTGACCTGGTTTTCAAGATTCAAGGTAAAATCTGAATATTCTCCTGACCACTTAAAGGAAACAAATCATATGCAAAGATATCTTATCTGTCACTGCCTGTCAAATTATGTGTCACATTGTAATGCCTCTGTCCAGTGACACTGACCAGCAGATAACTTGTTGTTCTTCAGTATCCTCCAGCTTCTGCACTGCCGTATTACTGTCCATGACAATGATGACTTGAAAATTCGGTCTGTTGTGTTACTTCTACATGTTTAATAATCAATAATTCTCTCTTGGTAACGCTACAGTTTAGACATGGAGTCTCAAATCTCTTTAATTAGTCCAGCTGCAAGAAGAAGCTGAACTGTCAAAAAATAGTTTGAGGTGTGAAAGTCTTGTGGTTTCTGGCGCACCTTTTCATTGGTTAGGGCTGGGAATTGAGCATCAAATCGGGGTCATTTAGAGTACCATGACATGCGTTCCAGAAGATTTATGTTTTACACTGGCAATACGCAGATTCCTTCATCAGCCACATTCCAGGCTTTAAATTCAGAAGTCAACTTTTCTCCCTGACTAGCCTATCATTTTGTGACTTAAAGTGGTTTCTTAATTTATTGCACTTAAATTACGATTAACTTTGTTTTTATGTTCTTTATTGACTCTTAAGAGTGAGGAAAATGATGGAAATTATGTCGGCCAGCACCCACAAAGAGAGGGGAAAGAAACAAAGGAAGACAGAAAGACAAAAAAAACTTGGCACAAAATTACAGGACACAAAACATTTAATGAAAACACTGTCATATTCAAAAATGCTGACTGTGCAGTTGCTGTGCGGTTTTATTATGTAGTCTCATAGTTACAGAGATGACAAAGCTCTCAAAAAGCCTGGTGCATTTTTTTGTAATATGTATCTACTCTAGTAATTATTGCAGAGCACGAGTGTTTGCTCATTATTTTCTTTATTTTATTGCTCATCTGCGTAGTTCACACATTCCCTGCAGACCTGACTGGCACCTGTTACCTTAGATGTGTTAGAAGCTGCTTCTTGTCCTCGGTGCACCAGACATGCACAGCAAGCATCAGGACAAAAGGCTCCGCACTACTGGGCTTTGTCACCAAGCAAAGGATATGAAATCTATTTTTGATTTTATTTGTTTCATGGTGCACAACATACTACCTACTTAATACAACTTTTTATGCTTTATTTATGCTGCAACAGTGTAAAGATCACCCTAGAGGTAATAAGCCATCACACTGGCTTTCTACACATCTTGATTTTTCAGTATGTATTTTGATTGATGCAAAATATCATACGGTGTCTTGCTGCCGTTGCTCCTTAATGCTCCTTTAAAGACATTTAGCTATAAAAAAGGCAATCCTGGGTCATGTAATCCACAAACCCCTTACTGTTTTTGCTAGAAGCCACTACAGATTTCTGCAAATCTCAGTGCTGTCTGTGCACATCACTCTTACCGGTTAGTGTGACGTGACGGCTGCCATGTCAGCAACATGGCACATCTCTGTTCTCTCTGAGTTTTCCCTGGGGTTGGCAGAATACGAGTGCCCCCTTGTCTGACTGGCTATAACCTTGCCAACAGCTTGTGCGTGAGTGCGTGTGTGTTTTCCAACTGTAAAGTCTTGAACAATGATGACTCAAGCCACGCTGAGTACACCTCAGAGAACATACAGGGGAAATAAAAATAACAAGTGGATTTTTGACTGCAGTCAGATGTGAGAGGAGGCACGCTGGCACTGGGCTAAAAGCCTGAGCAGATTCTGCCCCCCCAGTTCATTAGATTAGGCTGTCTCGTGTTCAGGAAGCGCTGAAAGGCACTGCAGATTGTATCTGCATGAAATGCTGTCCTTGCGTCCAGAGACTGTTGCCAGTCCTGGTCTTTGAAATTCCAAAGTAGTTCTCAATCCAGTTAAGGCCCAATATTGTGGTTGTCTCTTTGCGGCCCTCCTGCTGGGGGTTCTTATTAGAAGAGTTAAGTATGAGGATGCCTGTGTTGGTATTTCTGCGGTTGCTCATCGCACACGAATTTCTCTAAATTATTGATTTTCTTGACACCACCATATGGCGCTATAACTTGTTTGTCTTGAAATGCAAGATCTCGACTGGATTTCTTCTTGTGTGTATACATGGGAGACCCCCTTCAAACAATGCCTGTTTTTTGTTGTTTCTTTTGCTGTGTGGGCTCGGTTGATGCAATTCTGTGCAACTCTCTTGCAGAGTTCTCTTCTCATCTACTTCAGAGCAAAGAGATAATAAACATAATCGGGCCAAAATGTGGAGATGTTTCAGAGCGATATACAGAGGCCGCTGCTGTTGGTCTGCATTTGATGCGGCAACTGAACAAGACGCTTGAAGGGCCCTGGAAAAATGGGGTCCTGATCTTCTTTGAAATGCCACAATTAATTGCTATGCGTTGTCCCTAATGCATGGATGATTAAATGTGCTCCTAAACTGCCCTGATTTGTGGGGGCACCTTGCCGATTTTATTTGCCACTGTTAACATTTTCATTCCTGCATTATGCATGGTGCTGTGGGGCAAGGAAGTGCTGCAAACAAATGGCCTGAGGGATCGGCGTAAACACAGCGTGCCGTAAGGGGGAGAAGACTAACAGTTCAGCACCGCCTCTGTCAGCCAGTCTTCACTGACAAACTAGACAGCCCCTCTGCATCTTGCCCGTAGCTTAACGGAGCAGTGCAGTGTGGTTATCGATGTCAGTTACGTCGGGTATTCAAAATGTTGACTGCAAATTAGCAGATATATATGGAGAATGTAAGGACAGGGTTTGATGAAATGGTATATGCTCATCTGTATCTTTATTAATCAACAATGAATGCATGTCTGATGAAATATTTCTATCTGATTAATTGAATATGATTCTTCCTCCTTCAGCCTGTATAGGCTGAGGTCACTTTCACTAGTTAATTCTGACAGCCAAAGCAATGTGGTGCTGGTTCCTTTGTGTTTAGGGACTTTAATTCCTCATTGCAATAATCAGTGACTGATGGAAGCCCTAGTGTTTTATGGCATGCCAAATGACATGTGCTCCCTTTTGAACATGAAACACTCACAGTAGAAATATGAATTTTCACATTAGAGGCATACTAACTCTGTGATTAGGATTTACTTGATCTGGGATCTTGGTTGTTGGAAATGCAGCGCTGCACACGTGGCCTGCCCGACGTGTCAGCTGTCATGGCATCGGCCCAGAGCCTTGCTCTTGGCAGGTCTCCACCCTCTCACCTCCGGCTGACAATGCAAATACAGGCAAACGATGTGTAGCCACTGGACAGCTCTGTATACACTCATGTAATTCCATATGGATAAGAAAACAACTAGGGTCTGGAGTGTGTTTACCATCAAAATGGTGGTCTTTTCACGATGACAGCTTGCTGTTTTGACAGTGAAATCAGTTCTTCATTTTAAGTCATAAACTAGTCCATACTCTCAAGTTCTTGCAAGTATATGCAGCTTTTTTTTTTTACCCGGCTCCTTGCCATCAAAACACTCTGCATGGCAATAACAGTAACTAATGCACTAGGCAATGGAAAGAGGGCAGATATTGTTTTTTATGGCCTGACCTTTGAGGCATTATTATTTTTTTGATGAATAACTGTTTACTCTGAATGCGGGCATTAAACAAGTTTCCTTAAGGTTTGCAGTCATTGCCCATGACACAAATGGCAAAACAAAAACATCTCATTCTGTTCACCGGCAAAGTGAAGTGTGCTGTGAGTGGATATGGAAAATCTGTTTTAGTGGACTGGAGAGTTGTGTTAAATAGGTGGCAACCAGTTCATTAGGATGCCTTTCAGAGCATGAAAAATGACCTTTTCCCTTGTAATTGTAGTCTGAGTTCATAGATAGTTGACTGGAACCAGAGCATACTGTACGTTGACAAGGATCACTGGAAACAATTAGCATTGGATCTCACCAGTCAGTCTGCGAGCAACTCTCAGTTACCACTTTTGTTACACCTTCTTGCTTAAGTGCCTGTCCGATTTGATTATATGTGACAGATACGTTGGACAAATAAGAAAAATACATTGAATTATTCAGGTGCATTGAACTTCATCTAATACTTTTGCATCATAGTACTTCTTAATAACAAAGTGATAAAGTATTGTCCTACTGTATAGCCGTTCATATTCTAAGTTTATTTATGGGGAATGCGCTACCTTAATTTTGAGTATATACTATATATAAATTGCCCAGCCAAAAAAAAAGTCACTACCTGGATTTAACTAAGCAAATAGGTAAGAGCCTCCCATTGGATAATTACTGCATGGGTGATTATGTTTCAAGTTATTTAACCCTAACTGACACAGTGAGAAGCTTCTCATTTCTTAAACAACCAATCGAAATCACACATCCTGTGGTCGTGGAAAAGATGTTATTGAGTTTCAGAAGGGTCAAATTATTAGCATGCATCTAGCAAACAAAACATCTAAGGAGATTGCTGAAACTACCAAAATTGGGTTAAGAACTGTCCAACGCATTATTAAAAACTGGAAGGAGAGTCCAGATTGACCCTGTTCCAGAGTGATGGGCACATCAGAGTAAGAATAGAGGCAGATGAAGTGATGCACCCATTATGCCTAGTGCCTACTGTACAGGCCTGTGGGGGCAGTGCTGTGATCTGGGGTTGCTGCAGTTGGTCAGGTCTAGGTTCAGCAACGTTATGTGGCCAAAGAATGAAGTCATCTGACTACCTGAATATACTGAATGACCAGGTTATTCC
>JAVQJF010013367.1:0-10532 GCA_036023855.1 Gadopsis marmoratus | reverse complement strand
CCAGGTTGCACCTCAGACTGTCCAGGAGCTCAGTGATGCCCTGGTCCAGATCTGGGAGGAGATACCCCAGGACACCATCCATCGTCTCATTAGGAGCCCCGACGTTGTCAGGCAGCATACAAGCAGGTGGAGGCCATACAAACTACTGAGGACCATGTTGAGTTGCTGCAGTGACATTTCAGCATGGACTAGCTGCTGCATCGGTTTTTCACTTTGATTTTCGCGGTGTCTTTGAATTCAGCCCTCTGTAGGTTGATAATTTTAATTTCCATCAAACGACGTGGCATCCTTTTGTTCCTAAAAAACAAAAAAAAGGTTCACTCACTTTTTTCTTTTTCCTCAGGTTGACTCTCACTCCGTCTACAGACACCACGATGTTGACTTTTTTCTTCTTGATGTTTTTCACCTTGAACTCGTACTGCAGAGAGGAGACAGACAGAGATGTGTTCAGATTTTGGGAGATTAAGGCAGACGGACATCGTTACAGCCAATGTTTGATGAGGCCGAAAAAAAAAAACAAAAAAAAAAACTATAGAGCTGAAATGTTAATTTACACATGTTGTTCACTGTTTAAAACAGTTATATGGGGGCCATCTGTTGAACATTTCATTTTGATAATTCGAAAGCCTGTAAAAGAAGGCAAAATGGAATATCTAATGTGGTATTTATTCCGATTTCTCCATTATCCTAAATATATAGTAGAGGGCTTTTTAGCAATTAACATATTTTCCTGTAGACATTGTAATATGTTTATTGCATCTGGCTTATGTTCATTTGTGGGTTGTTGTAAATCCATGTGAGCTCGGCATAGAATTATATGCCATCTTTCAGCACATGACAGTTTATGACAATCAGGGCTACACAAGTTAGTCCGGTATTCACAAAGCACTGATGTTCAATATCCAGCTCGAGACGTAACATTTAAATTAAAGGTTACTGGAAAAACTGAACGACTATAAAAAGTCACGTGGCCAACAGTGACTGGAGTGTTCCAGGTCCAGGTGTGACTGCAGGTTAGGTGCACCATTCGAATTCCGCTTTCACACCTCGCCACCTAAGAATCACGCTAGTAGACCGGGCATTCCCACATGCTCCGATTCAATGTTTCACACCAACGGTAGTAAGACTTGTCAAACAGTGAAATGACAAACAGCCCTCCTGAATGAGCACAGCGTGGTCGGCAGACCTCTGTCACAGTCAGTTTACACGCCATAGATCAGGCTGAGATGGCAGCCGTCGCCTCCGCTGCCTCTGATGGAGCTGTGAGCACTGTCAAACAGCAGCGCTGCAGCGAGGCGACCATTTAGAACTAATTTAAATGAATACAGAGAAGGTCACTCTATCAGTGTATATTCAACAACATCTACAATAATTCAGCTTTTCAGCATTCATCATCTACATTGTTCGCCGTGTCTGTGAGTCGCATCAGGCCGCAGAGCAAAATACAAACTACAGCGTTTGAAACGTGTCTGCCTGCATGCTGACGTGACTTTATGTGTATGAATGGTCGCAGTGTAATGGAGGATGACGCACATCTCAGGGCCTTGTCAGCACTAAATCCATATCGACTTGAAAAATCAAGTCAGGGAGCTTTAACAGAGCTTGGCAGGAACCCAATCGGCTCCTGGACCCTGAGTTAGGAATGATGCCGACTGTCCGTGTCGGTTTGTTCGTTCGTTGACCGACGGACAAAAAGTGTGAGATTCGCAAAGGGTCCTGTCCTGCTTTGTAAAACGCAGAAGTGGCAAAACTCTGAGTCAAATAACTGATTTGTCAATCAACAGAAAATGTATCTACAATTTTAATATTTCTTATGGGTTCCAGCTTCTGTAACGAGAACATTTCTCAAACTCATATCATTATGAACGAAAACTCTGACTTTTTTCAACTGTTAATAAATAAGCCAACGGACGGTGGCATGTTAGGTAGGTTTGTGGTAAACTCGACAATCAATCAGGTAAAAAAAACAAACATATATTGCCTTCCTCAAAAAAAATGGGGGGAGGGGGATTAGTTCCAGCCCTTTTCTGTGGTAACACTATGTATTTGGTATAATGCTTCTTTTGGGTATTGTTCCTAGATAGGTGGACATACTGTTGCTCTCCACGCACACCGTTTACCTGCATGTAACCAAAGCCTGCTCCAACGCGATTGGTCAATACTACAAACTGCAACCAGGACGCTTCCAATACCAAAATCCTGCCCCTTGCCTACAGATTCTGAATTCATATGCAGATATATATTGATGCCATTTGGTAAGAAACCCTGAATGTTTGAGTGTCAGAGTTTTACTGGTGGTTTTATGGGTGTGTTGTAATCGGTTGTTGACTGTGCTGCACATGCAAGATTTAAATGTTGGTAAGCTTGATGGATTGCATGATTGACCTCCGCGGCGAGATGATTACAGCGGCAATTTAACAGATTTCGTGCAGGGCTTGAATGGCTAAGTGTATGCAGCATAATATGACAGAAAGCACTTATCTCTAATAAGCTCGTCTATTCTGGTCTGATATGGCCTCGTCATCAACGACCACACAGCTCACACTCGCTCAAGTGTTTTCAGACTTCCATTTCAAGATACAGCAGTAATCGGATTCATAATATCTCCGCTGCATCTGTCTGGATAATATATGAATATAAATGGATGCAATTAAAAACACAGAAACTGCTGCACTTGAGGGACTGCAAAAGCATTAATTTCACACAACCGGCAAATTCATTCAGCCTGACTTTTCCCCACCGAATGCAGCACCTTGACAACAGCTGAGGTGGTGAGGGTGATTTAATGTGCACAGATAACAGCTCACAACACAGCTGATGTCATTTGGGGTGATCCCTAACGTCGCTGCTCGATGAGCCTCCCAAATGTCCACCTGAACTGCAGCCTCGTTCATTTCTGACTTGTTGAGAGGAAGAGTGTTTTTATTCAACTCATAAAGTTGAATCTCATAAAGTCGGTTCCCTTCTTTAATGTGATCTGCATTTTAATCGACGTGTTCCTACAGCAACTCCGGTGTCAGCTGCTCTTAAACCCCCAGCAGGAGTGACAATCTAAAAAAAAAACAAAAAACAAAAAAACTTACTGAAACGCAAGTAAGTGAACTTCACGTTTTATAATTAAGAACACGGTACGCCACACCGCGGTTAAACCAGTATTTACTCCTGCGTTTGCCTGCTTACAGTAAACAGGTTTTGCTTACGTGCAGCAGTTTGGGGATGGACCACTCCGCTATGCCGATCAGTGACAGGATATTGGCGTACATGTAAACAAACTGAGAAGTAATGAAAACCTAAGTCCAAGAACAGGCCCATCCATCATGCAAATAAGTCCGTCTAACGTTCGCAGCCACCATTTCCTGATAAACGGGTCCTTATTTCCTAAAAAAAAAGGTCCTTTCCTCCCGTTTCCAGTATAATCCATCATTTTGGCAACAAAGACGCCAACACACCGACGACACAATAGCGTCCTCAGCCAGCGGTGGTATTTCCACTCGCCGAAATATCAGCCGGGAGCCAGGGGAGCACAATAAAAGCCCGCACTTACGGGGAGCGGAATAAAAGATTCGAATAAACATGCAGACACATGCCAACGCACACACAGAGTACACCACGCAGGGCAGCTAACGGAAGTCAATACGAGCGTTCAGCGATCTCAGCAGGGCAGCGGAGAGCGTTTGGTGAGGTAAAGGGCGCCTGTCCTGGTCATTTACACAGGACTTTCTGAGATAATTATGGTGTTACTGTTGTCAAACTTCTTGTCCACCTTGTATACAGGGGACGCAGTTTCGGCTGGCACGGTGTCCAGCTCCGCCAAGTCGGCAAAGGGCCTCCTCTGTCTAAGCGCATTTGGCCAAGAAGCTCCATTATGCCACATCCCAATTTGTTCCAAACCAGTGCCTTTCGAGCAGCGAGTTTTCCTCCCCCCCCGGCCAGCCGTGAGCCCAGATCCGTCTCAGTGACATGTCTACTCTGGAGAGAGGGAAAAAAAACGGATAAAGAGGGCTGTAAAGAATAATAAAGAGAGAGAGGGAAGGGAAACAAAGAGGGAGAAGGAGAGATGGGGGGAGGGCGAAGCAATGATTTAGTGAGAATTTGAAGTTTAATTAACAGCTCAGATCATTAAGCTCATAATTACACAAACTGAAAATCAAGGTCTCTTAAATGTGCAAACTGTCGCGCTGTCATTAGGTGCTTGATGAAGTGAAATTCACGTAGTTTTAACCTTCATAGAGCGCCTCAAGTTACTGCTCATACTTAAGACTAATTTGTACTCCATATTCACCGGAAGAAGCTGCATGTAGTTATTCTCCTTCTCTCTATAAATCAATCGTCCAGCCAGTAGAATATTCATTTTAAGGCTGCCGGTCTCCCACTAGTCTGTTATGGCATTTTACAATATTAGATGTACATACGTAGAAGTCTATGAAAGAGTTAATTGGTCCGTTACTGATTTATGGCATATCCCACGTGGCTTACAGTGCTGCTGAGGGTTCATGTCCCTGGCCTTCTTGTACTATTGAAGTACATCCTTTACTAAACTTTACTTTTCAAACTTAGGGTTAGGTTAGGGTAGTGCATGTTTCTTTAGACGGCGCAGTTGCTCTCTAATAGTAACCAAGCAATGGTTTAGGTTCATTGCTCACAGTTCGAACACTTATACAATTTTGTAAGGAGGACTTGTTGACAGAAACTCCGAGTGGGGGCACAACTGGAACACATCAAAAGTCAGGCAGATTACTGGGCACCTGGGCCGAGTGTAGGTACACCCGAGAACCATTAACCAAATCGGCTCAACCTTAAATCACCCAGAAATAGGAGGCAGACAATATCTCTAACACTTCCCCTAGAGAAGAGCCAGAGGGGCTGCTTTACAAAAGAAGGAGAGAACCAGCAATCAGCGGTGTTGGGAGGACGAGTCGGGCCTCCACAGCTACAAAACGCTCACTCTCTCTCTGTTCTGCAGCACAGGAAGAGACTAGAGCGCTCCTGCAGTGAGCAGAAGTGCCTTCTTCAGTTCGGTTTTACCCGCCTACGTCACTACAACCTTTATACGAGACTTCTTGTCAACCATCGCTGCGTTTCTTTATTTTACTCTGGATGATTCCAACAAGCCCCATGTGCTGACGCAGTACGTGAAGCCGAAAAGGCCACATTTTTTAAACAACAACGTGGCCGCTGAGAGGGTAGTGCGGTCGTCCATTAGCCCCAGGGTTGGTGGTTCGATCCTAGCTCCTCCTGTCCGCATGTTGAAGTGTCCCTGGGCAAGACGCTGAACCCCAAGTTGCCCCTGGTGGAGGCCAGCATGGCAACCGTGTCCCCATCGGTGTGTGAATGTGGTGTGAATGTCAATGTGTGTTTGTCTGCCCTGTGATTGACTGGAGACCAGTCCAGGGTGTTCCCCCAGTCCAGGGTGTTCCCCCGGATGCTATGCACCTACTCTGCTCTCATCATCATGTAGCTAATCAGAGCAGGCTGTATGTCATCGCAAGTGTCCCTAACTAACATGTTAAGAACTGTCCATACCGGATAATCAACACTGGTGAAGGTGTGTAATTCAGGGCTCCCACGTCTCGCTTTCCCTACGTGGCTCCTGTGGTTGCCATGGTCACACAGGGCTGCGGCGAGTTAACAAAAAGCTCAGCCATCACCGACTCCGACAGCAGTGACAAACAGGTGTGGGCATTCACGAGAGTGGCAGATGCCTCCTCTCCCGTCGCCACTGCAGCACACCTTGGCGGCACGGCTGTCGTCACTGCAGACAGTGAGGGGGTTGGCAACCACTCGCTCGCTGAAGCACCTTTAGAACTTACACAACTTACACACGCAGCATACTTCTGTGTTGGGGAGCTGATGTTGCTTTACTCATTTGTAGCGGATCCGATTCCTCAGTTCTTGGATTCGTTGTCAGGGTCACACAAACACATGGCAGTTTGATTTCACAAAGTCGGGAAACAATTCTGTCGTCTATAGGGTTAAAATGCATACGCAGCAGCAGATGGAATATTAAATTTTTGCCTCGCATGCCTCACAAACGTCTAATAAAAAAGGGTGGCAGCTTTGCAAATCATCTCCAGGTACGTCCAAGACAGACAGCTTTCCATGATTTAAAAACCTGCGCCCACTTTTCCGGTGCACATATTCTCATTACTGCAGATCCGAGGGTCATGTAATTGCACTGAACTGTGTAAAACCCACGCGTATCTACCGCAGCACCAGAGCAGCAGCCAGTGTTGTGCATTCACTCGTCTGTGAAGGGCTTCAGTTGCATCTCCCGATTAGACAGATCGCAAGTCAACTCCCCAGAGACATCGTCTTCCTCAGCTTCTTACACATTCTCTATACGTTCATCTCTCGGCTCTTACCGCTCACATTTTTTTAACTCCCAGTCCCACGAATACAGCGACAGAGCATTAGGCCTCTTGTATGCCGCTGTCTCTTGTACCATATTTCTTTCCCTCTCTCTTACACTCTCTCCACCCATATCTTCCATTTTCTGCCCATATCAGCCCCTCTGCCACTCCCTCCTCCCCTTTTCTCCACAGACCAGTGGCTGATTCAATCTCAAGCAATGTTGTTTATGGAAAAGGCATTTCATTTTCCCAAACCATTTATGTTCGAGACGCTACAGGGTCCATCGTGTTTCATCAGTCTCAGCGACGCAGCAGTGTCTTTGAATCGAAGTCGAAATTTCGCAATGGATACACAGCTCTGGAAAAAAAATGAAGAGACCAGTCCAAATTTTCCAAAGTTCATTTTACTCAAACACATACCTATAAATAGTAAAACCAGAGAACTGGTAATTTTGCAGTGGTCTTAGTTTTTTCCAGAGCTGTATGTTGGTATACGCAGTAACAACACACACAAACACACACATGCATGTTACAAATCGCCCTGTACAATTAGTGTCCAATATATTAAACAACTTCTCATGTAAAAATGTATCCAGTGTCAAGGTATATGTACATAGTACAAATACCGTTTGCTCATTCGCAGCATGTAGATGAAAGGTAATAGTTTCGTCCAGTGTTCCAACTATGTGGTTTTGATGAGGCTTTTGGTTTTTTGATTTTTCATAGACACCGTCTATCCATAAATCTGTCAATTTAGTTTTTGATGATCAAGTCTTTTGTAGACCGGGTAAGCCTCAATCAAAACATCCCTCACTGTTTCAGCATGACATTGTCCCTGTGCACAAAGCCAGGTTCAAAAAGAAACTGGTTCTCCCAGTTTGGTGTGGATGACCTTGACTGGCCTGCACAGACGGCCTGAAATCAAACCCATCCAACAACACTGGGATGAACCGGAAGTGTGAACCAAGCCAACATCAGGGGTCGACCTCACTAAAGCAAGTTGTCAGCTGCTGTATTGTGCAACACCACCTGTTCACTGAATCCACGAGCACATTCTGTCGCACAAAAAAAATATAAAAAATACCTGGCGGTCAACCACAAACAAACAGTATTCCCTTTGCCAAGGTAGAGAGTCACTATTAGGTAAAAAGAAACATTTGGGAAGGCATTTCAACATCTGGACTGTCTCCAGTGTGAAAAATTCAACTGCTCAAGTTTAGTCTTCAGGCTTGAAAAATGAGACTTTCTATGACTGTTGGCACAGTTTCCTGTTGTGTCCTATAGGGAACAAGATGAATCGAGCTTTCTGTCGACTGTCACAATGTTACTGCATAGTTAAAGACTTTCTCCTCTGACACTTTGTCACTGTCTCCCCATCCCAGCTCCTACATTGCAAGTCTTCTGCCTCCCTGCTGACCGATCTCTCTTCCCCCCCCCCCCCCATCTGTTCCCTCTGAGGTCATACGTCTGTGCCCGTGCTGGATAGATTTATACATAGAGATAGATGAGCTTCAAAAAGACAACAGATGCTTATCTGAGGAATCGGATCAAGAACATCTCTCTGCTTCACTCGAGAGATTTCTGCCAGCCCGATCAATAGCCGCCCGACTTACTGTCTGATGCATAACATGATACATCAGGTTCTTTCATTAGAAACCTCTTCAGCTGGCCCGCCCTCTACCTTTGTTGCGATGAGTGTTGTGCCGTTTAGCTGGTGGATTTTTGGTGAAATCAATCAATGCGCTGCTTGTTTGTGGGAAGCGGAATTGAAGATGTAACATCTTCCAGACAAATATATTACATGATGATGGATTTCAGAGGGCGGATTTACTATCAAAAAGGTATAGAGGAAAGTAAACCGCTATGGTCGTTTAAGGTCTCTTCAGCCTGTCCATCAGCCTCTCTCATCAGCTTCTACCCCCCCCCCCATCAGTGTTCCTCCACCTATAATCGTAGGAGCAGGAGAAGAGAGGAGATGAGTTACGGAGGCTTTTCTTTGCTCTTATTGAACCATGTCGGGGGATAAATCCCTCTCTCGCCCAAAAGGATAGCGAGGCAAACTCAGAGGCAGTTGGTGTATTGACAAATCACTCCCAGCGCGCCTTCATTTTCAGAGCTCTGCTATATTGGAGCCGAAGCGGCTAATGGGACTTCATTGAGAGATTACAGCTTTCTTTCATTCAGAATAGATTTTGTTCGATGATGAACACGTCAAATGAAAGCGGAACCGCTGATCAAGTCAACGCGCGGCCATCATTTTTACTGTAGCCCCGTTAATGATGGGGGCACAGCAGGCAACGGACGCTGGTTTAACTAACTTTGTGCAACTTAAGCTCAACTACAAAACACAGCCCACTGAGCCTTCACCAACTGAAGCCCCGACCCTCTTAGTTACTGTTGCTACGCCTGCCAAGCTTTCCATTCTAGCACATGTATGCAGTTTACACTGATAACGCTGGCAGACATACTAGTTTGAATTAGTACTTTTAAAAACAACAGCTTTTTTGATTTCAGACAGGGGTGGACAAAAGTGACGTGAACATGCTTTAAAATCGAGAACTGTGTAAAAGCGTCTTAAATGTGCCGTGGGTGGCAAATGATATACTGATGTTCAAACTACACATCCCATCCAATTTGATGATGCACAAGAAATTAAAGAAATTTGCATTCTTTCTATACTGCAACATATAGCTAGTATAATAGTAAAGTATGGTGCTGCAGTGTAAGAGCAGACATTATGTCATTCAAATTAAGCCCAAATACTTACTAGAAAAACATAATTGCACAAGCAACACAGATTAGAGTTATGCTTTATATCAAACACTGCGTTTCACGGGCTTTGAGGGTAAGCACTAGACGATTAGTCAGCTAGACAATCGAAAGAAAATGAGCTGCCAACTATTCTGATAATCGCTTCAGTCGTGTTTCAAGCAAAAATGTCAAAACATTTGCTGGTTCCAGCTTGTTAAATGTAAAGATTTGCTGCATGTCCTTCTCATTTATGCCAAAGCTATATTGCAGCAACAACAACAAAAAAGAAGTATTTTCTTTGTGCCAAACATAATTTTTAGTTCAATACCACAGAGATTGTAATTGGAGGATCAGTATGTACGCAACCTGTTGAGCGAGCACAGCAGGATGAAAAGCCTGAAGGGCCAGAAAGTAGGTTATGGAAATGCTTGTTCCCCTTCCTCCATTTGTTTGACTTAAACACAGCGTGATGTCAAGGGGGATGGAAGACCTGGCATTTCTTTCATCATCTGTGCTATTTCTGTCTGGAAATATGTCAAATATGAAATCAACAGTGTTTCTTTTCAGATGGCCTAGTCCCAACGAAAAACAGAAAAAAGGCTTTGACAGCAAACGCTTCAGAAGTCCACAGAGTCTGATGATGCTAAACTCCAACAACTTCACAAAGCTATGAAGCAGAGAAGCTTTCAGTTCATTCACTTTATTGCTGCTGAAAAGGCGGTTTGCAATCTCAAATACCGAAACCAATCTATATAAATCAGACGGCTGCTTCAAAAGTGATATAATAACATGAAAAGCTTCACGTTCTGTAAAATGAGTGGCAGCAGGGGCAACGCCCAACAAGCACCGAGGCGAACGTGTGTGAATATAAGCTGCCATTAGGTCTGAGGGTAAATGGTAAATGGACTCTTTCTTATATAGTGCTTTTCAACCTAAACGGTTCCCAAAGCGCTGTACCAGTAATCTAAGTTTAGAACAGTAGTCTAATTCACCCATTCACACACAGACGGGGACACAGTTGCCACGCTGGCCTCCACCGGGGGCAACTCGGGGTTCAGTGTCTTGCCCAGGGACACTTCGACATGCGGGCAGCGGGAGCTGGGATCGAACCACCAACCCTGGGGTTAATGCACTATCCTCTCAGCCACAGCCGCCCAGGGTAGTGATTTAAACTGTCTCTTTATCTAAATCAACCGCTTTTGTGTAAAGATTCCCCATCAGTGAACGTCTGGTCCACTGAGGGACACTCTCATTATCCTTTCAACTGCTGCCAGTCAGTCATACTCCACATTCCTAAGTGATGCTGTGTGTGTGTGTGTGTGTGTGTGTGTGTGTGTGTGTGTGTGTGTGTGTGTGTGTGTGTGTGTGTGTGTGTGTGTGTGTGTGTGTGTGTGTGTGAGTTCAAAGCAGAAATGCTGCTCAGTGTTTTTT
>JAVQJF010013362.1:0-13882 GCA_036023855.1 Gadopsis marmoratus | reverse complement strand
CCCACCTATAGAAACTGGAAGACATTCAACACAGGGATCACAGAAGAAAACAAGAAGAAGAATCGCTCTTTATCTGTCATCCCATGTGAGTATCAGCTCAACGCAGTGGCAAGTTGTATTTCACACTGCAGAAGAACAACTGTAGTATGTCAGCGTATGTTCACTATGTTTACAGTGTCCATTTCAGTGCACATATATCAGAGTAAATATGTATCACTTGTGTTGTAACACATCAAACCTGCCACCCTCAGATGACTACAACCGAGTGTTGCTGAAGCTGGATGAAGGACGCAGTCATGATAGTGACCCCAATGAGGAAGACGAGGAAGATGAGGAAGAGTCATCCGATGAGGAGGATGAGGAATCCACCAAGTACATCAACGCCTCCCACCTAGATGTATGCCACTTTGCACTTTCAGCTTATTTACTAACCTGTTTCTGCATAACTCAGAAAGAAATAACAGCGGTTTGTTTAATCGAAGCATGACAAACTGTGTTCCTGTTGTAGCAGGTGTTATCTCATTAACTCAGCCAGTTGAATTTTAAGACAAGAGTTATTAAATTCATCACATCCTATTTGTTCGGCCCATGTACAACGACAGACAGATGTGTTTTCTTGCCCACACAGGGTTACTGGGGCCCACGCGCCTTCATCGCAGCACAGACTCCACTGCCAGACACCATGGCTGACTTCTGGTTGATGGTTTTCCAGAAGAGAGCATCTGCTATTGTCATGCTCTCAGACTACAGTGAGGGAGATAAGGTACCTAAAGTATCATGCACGCTGCCCTTACAGACAAGCACCGTGCACATATAATGTTGTATGTTCCTTACATACAGCATACACATGCAGTCTCACTGTTCTTGTGTGTTGTCTTGTTCACAGGAGTCTGATTGTGTCTACTGGGACAAAGACAAGAAAACATTTGGGGATATTGAGGTGGAGCTGGCAAGCACGGAAACCTCCCAAACTTTCATCACCCGCAACATGCTGATCCGTCATGTCAAGGTAAAAAAAAAAAAAACATCAAGCTATTCTGTAGATGTAACAAAGTCTGCTGTGTTTCCATGTTTATCAGTATCAGCCTGTGTCGTGACTGGTCATTTCAACTTCTATCAACAGAGGAAAGAGAGTCGGCCGGTGAAACACTTCCAGTTCCTGAAGTGGATGAGCAGAGAGCTGCCGGAGAGACCTCAAGATCTCACGGACATGATCAAAGACATCAAGCACAGCTGTGGCGGCAGCAAGTCACTGACGAGCGTGCCCATCGTGGTCCACTGCAAGTAAGACAGCCTCACAGAAAATGTCCTCTGGATTCTTAAAGGGGGCATGACCACAACATATCCGGTTCTTTGACTCAACTTTCAAAGCGTTCAAAGCTCAATTTCAGGCCTGTAGTCTCTTTTGGATGAAAAATCCTCCACACCTACTTGAGCTTCGGGCCGCACCCGAGTTGTGATAATGTCGCAGATCATTTGACACCACTTTAAGCTATACAGTGGCATAGCTGTTTGAGATTAAAGTATATATAGAGATATATAGTCATAAGTAATTGGGGTATACCAGGATTGTTTTCAACAAATCAGCAATAATTTAATAGTCATTTACATTATAAATTGTATAAAAAGTAAATATCCTACTAAAAATATATTTTTTCGCTGGTTGGTAGGAAGGAAGTCGTGTATGTGAGTTTGCATGCTCTCTTGTCGAAATGATCTAGAGTCACTAAATAGCCCATAGGTGTGAACATGATTGTATAGTTGGGCCCATTTTTTTCAAACGTCTAAGAATTACACTTAAAAAAACATGTCTTGGCTGAGTTTGAGCTATAAGATACATTTATTAAGCTACGTACAGCGAAGTGTAAGAGGAGCCTTTATGAGCAGCTCTCCAGAGATCACATGATTAATCACATGTATGAGCAGAGGAGGAACAGCCAACCGTTTTTAAGTATTTATAGGCTAATTGTTCTTGTGTGAAATTCAGCAATGTAAAGTCGTCATAATATATAAATATATATAAAGGGATGACGTAATGAAACTGGCTGAAGTGGAAACAAGACCAACCAAATTGAAGCAGGAAGGAAAAGGAGAAAATGACTAAATCTGTGTGTAATCTTAACCTGTTTTTATGTGTCCTCAGTGATGGCTCAACCCGTTCAGGGATTGTCTGTGCTCTGTGGAACGTGCTGGACAGCGCTGAGACTGAGAAGCTGGTGGATGTTTTCCAGGTGGTCAAAATCCTACGCAAGGAGAGACAGGGCATGCTGTCCCACAAGGTAACAAGGAGAAACCCAATAACTGTCAGCACAAAGCCTCACAGTTTTGGCAACACAGGCAGTACTTGTTAGTGGAATGGGATACGTTCATTGTTGGTTTTTGTCAACCAGGATTTGTTGACTATAAGAAAAATACAGAATATGATGTATCATTTAAAGCTGTTTACTGGTGCTCTTATTTGTGTTGAGGTGTGTTGTATTGTTTAGACAAGTGTGCGACAGTGTGCGCTTAAAGTCTGCAAAAAAAAAGATTTACTCTCATTAGAACCTACAGCATCTTTACGTTTCCACTCAAATCTGTCTGTGTCTCTTACAGGAGCTGTACCAGTTCTTGTACGACGCACTGGAGGGGGTCTTCCCCGTCCAGAACGGGGAGGTGAAAGCAGTACAGGCCTCTGCAGCCGACTCCGTCCAGATTGTAAATGAAACCAAAGCAGCAGAGGAGCCAGCTGTGGAAAAGGCTGAGCAGCCAGCCAGCACTACCAGCAACGGCCAGGAGGGGGCAGATGAGAGCACTCCTCTTGTGGCAGATGGAGGGAAGGAAAACAAAAATGAGGAGCCTAAAGAAGTTTCCAGCTCTCCCACAGAGACAACACCACTGGAGGACACCAGCAACGGTCCCTCTGTCACTGTGGAGGTCTGAGAGAGGCGGCAGCAGGGAGGCTGAGCCTTTTTCTCTGGGAAATAAACGCTTCAGCTGCATGCTTTTTTAAAATATACTTTATGAATGTATAAACATGGTTAAACGTTTAACACTGTGGTTTTGTTTGAGATTTCTTAAAGAATTTGATCAAATATTTTTATGTCAATTTTCCAAAAATATGATTTAAACTAAGTTATAAATATTTTTAAAAGGGTAAAAGATTAATTTCTGTGAGCAACGTTTACTGGAAATGCTGTCATCAAACTAGGGGCTTTGGATTTACTTCAAAAAACTAAATTTTATCAGAATATACGGTAAATAATTTGTTGATTTATACCTCTTTATATTTGAGTTAGTCCATGTATTGTTTTATTGTATTATGTATTGCTAAATAAACAGTTGCTATAGTCTACATTTATATATATATCTGGTAAAGCTGAATAATTTAGTCTTTAAGTTCAAAGTTTGTTATGTGACTCTGCAACTTTCCATCATTTAGAGTCTTATTTATGCAGGGTCATTTTAAAGCTTTGTTTTTCGTCATGGATTAGCTTTGTTAGGCTGGATTTACAAAGTCTATAACATATTTTCTCAACCAGCTTCTTACGCTGAGTGATGAGTACCTACATGAGATTCCAGTGTTCTCACTGGTTTGAATTGGGCGGCGCTCTGTTAGGAAAACAATGTCACATATTTCCATTCACCAATCAGGCTTAAGCAATATTCGCATCAAAATCTGATAACTTTTGTGGGACTGTGAAGTGTTACTCTCAACAAACACTGGTGCTTATCTAACATGTGACTGGGCCGTGCCCAGATGTGTTTGTGTGTAACTGTGAATGTCAAGAAAGCTGTTTCTGAAAAAGAGGGTCCAAACTCAGCAAACCCACCCTGGCTAAATAAAGGTTCAAACTAAAAGATACGAAAGTCTGTTAAAGTGTATATAAGTAAAGGTAAAATATTCTAAAATATAATATAAAAGAGAGAGGACTGACCAAACTGTTGAAAACTCACAGTAATTTACTTTGATAAAAGGAACAGGTTTAAAAATTTGTTTGTGTAATTATTGTCAAAGGCAGTTACAAACAGTTAGAAAATATAAGACACACAAGACATAACGTGAACAGTTTCCTCAGATTCAGGACAATCATATCAGCAAACCATCCTTGTCAGTTCTATGCTATATAGAACTGATGAGCTTTGGTGAGCTCGAGTCTCAACACAATTCAAATTCCTCTCATCAGAGATGCATCTTCAGTTGATTCCGTGGATTTCCTGCTACAATTTCTGTTAAATCCCTAGATATCCGTCCCAAATCAAAGTCCAATGTATAAAAAGAAGAATCTATGTGTAAAAACCATGAAATACTATTGACTCAGTGCTTCATTCACACCTTATACAAATCAAATTTCAGATCTTTCTACGTTAGAGGCTCAGAGGAGCTTTGCGAACATACCTGAACTATTGCAGCACTGATGTACTACTTACTAACGTAAAGACTTACACACATTAAAAAAGCAGTCACAGAGGGTTTGATAGCTCACTAATGTCTGCTGTTTGTCCTGTGGAGTCGCAGCACAGACGATCACAATAAACTGTTAAGGAGTTAAATAGGTAGAAATAGCGTGTTTTCACACATCGATGCAGTCAGTGTACTTAGCATGAGGACATTTAACCGTTGGCCTCTTATTTGCATACTGTACGTCAGACTGAACAGTACCTGAAAGATGATGAAATATGTTTTTTGTAACTTTTTTGTTTGTAGCCTTCTTATTACTGATTTAACTTCTCATTATATACATGTGATTAAGTGCAAACTCTTTGGCCCATTCATCCATGCAAGGTCATGATTCATTGCTGAGCCGGCGCTGTTGCTAGATTTAGCAGGACACACTTGACCGAACACACATTTCCCTGAATTCTAGGGAGCAGCAAATTTACTTTCACTTCTGTTCTTGTCCGTGCTTCATCATTCTTAACTTGTTGGGCTTCACAAGTCACAACTCAAGTCACTCACAGAAACACCATGTTTTCTGTCAAATACCAGAAGCAGCCACTTAATAGGGTGAGTAGTAGGTAAGTCTACTTCTAACCCCGTGAACCTCTAATGCATTGTGCAAAGACATTATTCTGGCTCACCTCTTAGAGGTGTCAGAGAACAAAACCTAAACGAACATTTTTAAATGAGAAATACCTTCCCATTAGTTTTCAGTGCCATTTTGTGTAGAGTATGAAACACCAATGCCAATTTCAAACTCGTACTGTACCATTATGTTCAAATGGAAAGCTACAAAACATCCCCCAACACACACACACACACACACACACACACACAGACAATTCACAGCTAGCTCAGTGTCACGATTTGATACAAAACTTTAAGTAGGCTAATACATCAGGCTAATTTACCATCCAGCTGCTGCTTTACATAGGGCAGCATAACAGGTCATCAACCAGCAGCATGTTTCATACAAATTATTTGTTTTGCTTTTCTTCTCCACATTTTAGGACCAGGCAGCCAAGTGACAGGTGACACTTATGGATTTCCCTCCTGCTCCGCCTAACCCTGGCGTCGTCACCATCCGCCACTTCAAGGCACAGCTATACCTTCCCTGCTGTATGTCGAGGACAAGGACTGTAAGCTGACGACTGGACCACCAGCATCCAGTCACGGAGCTCCATTTCCTCTGTCCCCCAGCTCAGCAGCTGACATAGCTGGAACCAAACCTGAATTCCCTGCAATGCGTCACACTTTTTCTTGGTCAACCTTTAGCTGGACCGTTGAAGATAAACCGTTTCTTTGGGCTCAGCTTCAGGTTCAACTTCTAAAACCAGCTCGGATTATGAGGACCCACAAAGTGCACGGCCAGCCATAATGTAGTGTAACAACCTCTGGAAGCTTCAACGTTAACCCTCGGTCACTTGTTGGCCTCGCGGCCTGGATTCTCCTCTGTGCCGCCGTCTGATGATGCCTGCCTAGCAGTTGCAGGTCGGACTTTGGAAGGGTCAGATGTAGCCTTGGTGTTGTCAGATTGGGCTTTGGCAGTCTCTGGACGTGTTTTGGGCTCTTTCTTTGGCAGTGGAGGGGGGGCCGGCTCCCAGAGGAAGAACTCATGCAGGAGCGTATTGACAGAGTCAGGACACTCCATCATGACCATGTGACTGCCGTCCTCCAGGACCTTCAGGAAGGCCATTAGGAGGATCTGACAAAAAAGTTCCAAAAGCAAAAAAAGAAGTTATATTTATATTTTGAAAAACCTAAAAACGAAACACTGCCACTTTATATTTTGCAACAACGGTACAGACACAAGCAGTAAACACAACACTGACACGTCACCTTATAAGTTGTTATACGGTGACCTTGTTAGCAAACATTTGCCTATTTCCAAATGCAACAGCCACAGAGGAACATTAGCATTTATTAGGACTTGTGTTTCTGCCACCTGGCAACCCAGTCGTGCTCCTTTTAGCTCAGTTTTTAGTCTCCACCGAACTCCAGAGGAAAATATCCAGCTCTTTAGCAGCTAAATGCTCCACTATGCTCACCAGCTAGTCACTAACTGTGTCTGTCTGCTGTTTGGTAGAAAGTCTACATCGGGTTTATCGCAGCTTGTTTGTTGAAGACAGCTTCCTGCTGCGTCTGGATCCAACATTGATGAGGGCGGTTAGAGTGATTCAAAACAGGCCATACAGCCAAAAAACTGATCTAACACCCTCTGAGCTGAGGAGAACCGCAGAGTGAGGTGATAATTGTCTGTGGGTTTTCACTACAGATGACCTGCTTCTCACGTTATGTGATCCATTGTTAATATAAAAATATTAATTATAGCTGCTTTAAGATTTTGTCAATGATTTCCTTCCTTCTAGAGATCCTTTTTTTTTTTTTCTCCATGTGTTTGATTATGGTATGAAAACCATGACACACTGTGACAGCAGTGTCTTAAGTAGGTTCAGCTTTCCAGTTTGGATCCTGGGCTTTCCTGGATCCTCACCTCTGCCATGCGCTGGTCCTCTTCTATGGGGACAAACTTGTCGTGCATGCCATGAACCAGCAGGATGGGCACCGTGAGCTCAGCATGGTAGATCTCATCCCCCTCAGGCCAGTACTGCCCGCTCATCATGGCGCGCAGCACAAAGGACGACACGTTGAAGGCATTGTTGTCTTTCAGCAGCTGCTTCTCCTTGGCGCCCTGCCGAGCAAAGCCAGCCCTGTAGGGGGCAGAGCAGAGGAGATTTACCTAAAAAAAAAACAATCTAATCTAATGTAATTGAGCAAATTGATTATGCAGTATGTTGTCGTGGAAAATGCATGGTAATCACTTTGGCTGGTAAAATTATCTGTAGCAGTTCATTATTATTTTAGTCTAATTGTGGACAGATCAACCAAAAACGGCATCTTTGTCTCTGTTAGTGTTGTGTTGCCGCGTGTCTTACTTGAGAAAGCTCCAGGCGAGCAGCGGGGAGAGACAGTGAAGCACACAGGTGGGCAGGTTGAAGATGGAGCAGAGGCTGGGCTCCAGAGCTGTGGGGCCACCTCCGTTGATCATCACCATCTTGTGGATCTGTTCTGGATACTCATGAGCCAGGAAGGTACAGAAGGACACACTGGGCAGGCAGAACAGACGGCGTGTTAATGGACAGGCTAGAGGAATCAGGGTAACCAGCCATTTAGTTAGAATGTACATATCTGGAAAGTGTGTTGGGAGCGACAGTTCTGGCATTTCAGCAAGTATATGGAGAATATAAAGCATGAACTTATTCATCAGACGAAATCAAAGCACTGTATAATAATAATAATCGAGTATTGTAGTATTGTAACACTATGCAACTTTTTATTAATGAACCAAATGCAACAAATGCAGAAGTACCTGAGAAGCATTTTTCCATATTACATTCATGAATTGATCAAGCAATTATTAAAACTGCTGTCGATCGACTAATTGATTTAATGACTAATTGTTTCAACACTGTATCAATGTATGGCAATGTCCAGTTCATTTAAACTGTACTTTATGTAATTTCCAATCTATGTAAATGAGAAACCCACTTGCATGTCAACAGATACATATGCAGTTAAGTGTGTTTTGCTTTCTCACTTTAATAGTGATATTTTACTACTTCCCGCATATCCTGACGCCTCCTAAATCCTCTAGTTTCAATTCAGCAGTGTGTTACATGAAGGTTGTGATCTTGACTTTACCCATAAGAATGTCCTATGAGAATATTCCTCTTGCGTGCATATCTCTTGAAGATAAGCCTCATATCCTCAGCCAGGGCATAGAAAGTGTATGCGGCAGCTATCTTTGGTGCTGAGCTCGATCCGTGGCCTGCCAGGTCCGCAGCGATCACCTCGTAGCCCAGCCTGGAAAAGAAGTCCAACTGTCTTCCCCAGATGTTCAGTGAGCCTCCCACTCCATGGATGAAGAACAGAGCCACGTCTGCATGTGTGCCTTTACAGGCTGATATCTTCCTCTCGCAGTCGATCACCACAGTGCGCTTGGGCTTCCACCTGCGCTTCCGGTGTTGCTGCGGTTGGTCAGTCTGTCCAGCAGCAGGTGCCTCGCCTCCTGCTCCTGCTTCAGATGGCCCGTCTTTTCCGACCGCGACAGACTCAGACATGGCCGCAGGGATGGCGACGGGCGGTGAGGAGTTGCCACAGTCTGTCAGTTCAACCTCCACAGTGCTGTTTGGTTCTGGCTCTCCATTCTGGTAGTTTTTCAGCTCTGCACTTGCCCTGTCACCCAGGTTCTCGATAAACAGCTGTCCATTACGATATAATGTGATCTTTCGTTTGCAGCTGACACTCCCACCCGGCCCGCTGGGTTCCTCCACCACTGGCCGCTCAGGAATGATATGTCGAACCAGCAGGACGCGGCCTGGTTTCACCTCTACAAACTCGTAGCCATCGGCTGGTTCTGAGGTTTCTACGGGAACCACAACGTTGGCTGACTTTGAGGTCAGGCAGCAGAGAAGACCCTCCATAAAGCTGGTCAGCATGGCTGCCAGTCTGTAGGGAATACATTCATATAAAACACATAATATCAGTACACACATGCACACATGAATGAAACAAAGTCACAGAAAATCAAAGTGAAAGAATCATTTTTACAAGCAAGTACTCTATTTAACTTCAAGCTATATAGATAATGCGGATAGTAGAAACTAGTCAAATATATGTAAATGATACCTAACAATCTAGATTAACTATATTAATCAACTCTATTTCTGGTTATTATTACCTTTGAGGTGAATTTGAATATATCAACACCCTCAACACATCAACATCCTTCAGTGGTTATTATTGGCCAGTACTGGCTTATCACGAACATAAAAATATGAAGATGTATTAATTTAATGCAAATGCATTATTTCAAAAGAAATGTGCATAGGGTATGTCTTTTTAAAGTTAAAGCAAATTTAGATTAAAGACAACAACGAGCACACACACACACACAAAAGAACAGAAATATATATCAGAATTAGTTTGGTCATTAATGTGCAAAAACAGAGCAGATGATGGAATCTGGCAAGAACACTTTAAGATCATACTGGTGAGAGTTTTAACATGGATCTCTACCTAAGTTACTGTTAACTCACTCTGTATCTCGCTACCATAATGTTTTTACTCCCAAATTTCAGAATAGCATCTGCCCCCATTTGCTCTATTATCATTCTATTGTTGTATTAAATCATGCTATTCTATACAAATATGTAAGTATTCTTATTTATCTTCAGAACAACTTAAATATCTACATCAAATGAGCATCTGGGAACCTTTAATGTACAATTCAAAGAGGTAAACAAGTTATTGTGCCTTTACAATCTGGCGTCTAACTACAACTAAAACCCTTGAGACTTTCTGTCAGATGTAACCGGGCAGCATCTTCCCTCAGTGCGGACTTTGGGGGGTATTAATAGACGGGGACAGTAATAGCTCCCTGGGTTAAAGCTGTCCACCGTGTGATCCCTCTGCCCCGGCACACACATCGCCATGCTGTCAGTCGAAACGAGTAACAAAACATCATTAATGGTACTTTTTCTGAAGTATGGCACAGTAGTTAGATTATTACTTTGGTGTACATGAAGCTCATATAGAGAATGCACAAACTTGACTCGCACACACAGTCAAATGATCCAAGTCATGGCAGCCCTCGCATGTCGTGATAATGTGGAGGTTTGGTAAATGTGCACATCAAAAGAGGCTTCGGTAATTACTCCACATTACTGTACCACCACCCGCAGTAACACATTGGCTTCTACTGAAGCTGATTTGGAAAAAAGTGTGAACAATTTACCATCAGAGAAGTAAATGTCCAAAGAATGGACGATACTACGCACGTCTCATACACGTACAGTATACAGTATATGTTAGGTTGTTAGCCGCTTATCAGCCACGGCGACAGAGTGGCAGCCGAGCAGGGTCTGCAAGTCTCTCTGATGGTGGCATTATCCTACCTTCCTGTTGCTCCCCTCCCTGCTACAGGGGATTATACTCTCTGTCTCTCTGCCTAAATCCACACAACACAATCTGTCCATCTCCTCTCTGGGTGAAAACGGTGGCACTGTACGGCAACAGTCTTACCCTCTGTGCGATTTGTTGCGTCCTTTTCTATAATATCAGCTTCTGCTTTTCATCTGGGGATTATGGACACAATAGAATATAGCGTTCCTGCTTTGCTGGCCATTCTCGCGCCCTTTCTGCTTATACTTGCACATCCTTTATCCAAACAGCAGTGTTGTGTGTAAAAGCAACTGGAGGAGGCTGAGCAGGCCATTTTCACATCACCGAGGGTGACACATTCGCCTCTAATATTACTCTCACATCGAAAGGCATCCATTATCCAGGCACTAGTCTTTTCTTTCTGTTCTGCAACCTCTTTTGGCGACAGTCTGTGTCTTAGTGTCCATTTACAACCAACATCAACAATAGAATAGATGTATCTTTTACTACCATGGACTAAACCAACCCAAAAACCCCTTTCAGCACCTACAGACATAAACAGTCATCGACCAGATTCCCCTCATCCACCTCAGATATTGGATTATATTGTTTTGTGATGGTAGCCAAATACAGAGGTGGTGTTGTGCGGTTCAATTCTGCCCTGCTGCGCCTCTTTTTCATTGCAGTCATTTCCTTCCCTTGTCATTAGTCACTGAGTAGAGCATAGATGGTGTTAGAAACTGGCACCATCGTAAGAAGTGACTGGCTAATTACTGAGCAACAGACTCTTTAATGTGGTAATAAAATCTGTCCGGTCTGTCTCTTGATTTAGGCTGTAAGAACTGCCTGCATTGTGCCTTACGCAAGTGCACGATGAATCAATTGTCACTTGCATTGCGTATCATACTTCACTCAGTTTGGTGGAATACAAGGATCATCCTTAAACATACCTGTGAGGGTAGTGATTAGGCAACACCATTACAAGCCGGACCACATTTCGGCACAGCACCAACTGCCTCTGTGCTCTCTTTACGCAAAGCTGTTACACAGTTACATAAAATCACACCTGGGGACACCTGTCCAATATTGCAACTGTTTCTTTTGGCCGCTGGAGCAGTCAGGCGTTAACTACCTCCTTAAAGGGCAACTCATGGCGGCAATGAAGGAAAAGGCAACGGCTACTATTTCACTTTCACACCCCCAATTATCAAGCTGGGCCGAGCCACAATAACTGCTTCTTTAACCGACTGCTCACGTCGCGTATGATGCTACTTTATGTAGAGAAGGCACTGTTTTCTCCAATAAAACCCTAGTGCTGTGTTTCATTGTTGTACAAGTTTGCCTCCCCGTGCTTGGTGTCTTCCTGGTGCCGCATGAAGAAGCAGTGCAGTGCAGCGTATACGTGGCTTCTGTTGTCAGTGGTTGCAGGAGGCTGTTATATAATGACTCATGCAGGTCAGACACAATCACAGCGGAGACTAATGCCAAGAAAAGAGCATAGACTGTCATGGGGATTAAAAACAACTACAGAAGGTTCACTGTTGACAGACCCTGGCTTGCTAAATTACGTGTCACCGAACACTGAATCCTCAATCTTAGGTGTTGCACTCGCAAGCCACAAGTTAATCAATGAACGGGGCTGTTTATCTATATTTGAAGTATGTCTTGTTTAGGGACGTCTGCACGCCGCTTCAAATGTTTGCTGTAAACGCAGCTGATGAGAACCTGAAGTAAGTTAATTAATCAAACAGTCGATCACTTGAGACACTGCATCCTGTCAGGGAGCTCAGCAAAGTGGAATGCGTTCGCAAAAAACAAACACCTTTTGACTCATTTGTGCATTTTGAGCAAAATTCGGGTTTTCAAACTGGATATATTGAGGGGTGATAGTGGCCATTCAGCACGTTGCATACTAAAATAGCTTTGCTGCTGCTTTTTTTTTTTGTTTTGTTTTGTTTGTAGAATAAAACGTGCTTTACCTGGTGCTCCGGGTGAAGCCAACGGTCCCCATCTGTTCGCTTATAACAAATAAAGCGACGTGACTGGGGCCACTCCGGCGTCTGACACAGCAAACGAGGCCATTGCCACGATGCTTCCCCCCTTCTTGTCTACTCTTTACTGCTCAGTGTGATTTCTTGGTGTGCAGCGAACCTTACTTCTTGCCCCGCTGCCACTAATCTACAATAACACAAGCGACATGACGGGCAAGATGTGGCCGCGATGAGAAAGCGCTTACCTTCGTGTTTGCGAGCCGCGTGAGATGTGGCCAGAGTGACGCGGCCGAGGCTGCAGGCGCGCGCTATAATCTGTTGCCGCCAATCCGATAATCTAGTTTATCTGGGGTCTGTTGTCCTGCCGGCTGCCTCCACATGGCGCACAGCATCAGCCTGCTGACAGCCGGGTCCGCGGTTCGGAGGTGGATGCGGATCCGCGGCGTGTTCCAGCACCTGACTTGCGCGGTGGGATGCTGGCGAGGCGCACCGGAGCCCAGCTGGGGGGGGTCGGGGCTCGGGGGTGTTTTTACATCCATCAGCTGTGGGTGAGACGGAGCCACCGTGACCTCCGTGCGGGTGCGACGAGCCGCCCCCTGCTGCCGTGGGACGCGAGGCAACCAGTGGATGGACGCATCGTGGAAGAAGCATATAAAAAGACTGTTTTAAAACAGTGTGTCCCTATACACTTTCTTTTTAATTTTATTGCACTCCCTGCAGAAAATGCGTGTGAAACGCTGAACTGCACAGCTGTGCAACAAAACTGCAGGAAATGCACGAATCCGAAATAAATGCAGTGATGTGAAATGAATTGCCAGAAGTGGAAGCTGAACTCAACGTGTCGCCTGGAAGAAGAAGCTAAGAAGCTGGAATGCAAACGAGCTGAAACTGCGATGCTGTAATCAAACCTGACCTCAGGCTCCAGTGTGACTGTTCGCTGCAGGTGACGCAGCTGAACTCTCTGATCTCCGTTCCGCTGCGTGTCGATCAGCGCCGAAGATGGTCCAGAGGCAACGTCTCCGGTTGGAGAGCTGGCGATGCGGGATCGAATCCCGGCGGAGGCGCCGAGGCACTAAGGTGTCAAGGTAGGAGGTTCGTGACTCAGTCACAGAGGTTCACAGGTTCAAAGGTCCTTCACTCGGGTTGTGTGTCAAACAATAAGGTCAAATACAACAAGGTCAAATACAAAAACAACAATGTCACAAACAACACGGTCAAAAACAAAAACAACATGGTCCAAAACAAAAACAACAATGTCACAAACAACAAGGTCAAATACAAAAACAACATGGTCAAAAACAACAAGGTCAAAAACAAAAACAACATTGTCAAAAACTCAACACAACACACTAAAAACAAAAATTTGAAAAGTATTTTTTTACTAATTTTCTGCTGCTACTACTTGAGGTGGTGAGTTAATCAAATCAAATCAAATCAAATTTTATTTATATAGCGCTATATCATAACAAAGTTATCTCATAGCACTTGTTAATATAGAGCAAGTCCAAGCAAACTCTATATCTACAGA
>JAVQJF010013355.1:0-10235 GCA_036023855.1 Gadopsis marmoratus | reverse complement strand
TGTGTATTTCCTTCAGGGTTGGTGAATCCCCAGCACAGGCTAGGAAGATGCAGCAGAAACCAAAGAGTCCCACCACCAACAGGTACCAAGCACAGCTGTGAGGATTTATCACCTTTTCTTTTTTGTTTTTATTCTTTATATTGTCTGGTTTCATGCTCTATCCTGAATTTCATGTGTTTATGGTCCCCATAAAGTTTGTTTTTTTCCTTTCCCAGAGTCCTGAAGCCAAGCCAAGGCCAAAATTCTCCTGTTCCAGGCCAGCTGAACCGCCAGGGGTGAGTTTGTGCTTCTACTTGTTTCACCACGCTTAACTTGTGGCACCTCATCTTATAATCGCAAAGTGCCTTATGTTGCTCGTACAGAAATGTATGGATTTCAGCTTTTACTGACGTCTTTAAAGACATCATTACCTGACGGAGGCTGTTTCCTCTCAGGAGCTGGTACAGAAAGACCCCAGAGGAGAGAGTGAGGCGCTCAGACAACCTGAAGAAGCAGCACTCTCTGGGTTAACGGGTGACTCAACATCCTCTGACCTGTGAACTTTTTAGTCCTTTAATACAAACGTTGTACCACTGAAACTAATGAAACTATTGTTTTTAAAACTACCATCTGAAATTCTAATGATTGTATTCATTACGACACTAGCTCGCTGAAATACACCATCACAATGCCTGTTGTAGCTCGCTGAAATAGTTTTAAGTGGTAACAAGTGATTGTAACACACAAAACTCACGTGTAGCTTGATACTTTGAGTGGAGTATTTAATGACTAGGTAGCTACATTTTATTTGTTTGAAAGAAGAAGTATCTGTACTTAACAAGCAAGAAGAAGGTCAGAGTTAAAGGGAAATAAGTTATGTTTTATCTGTGCCTAAGAACTTTGCCTTTGCTATCTGTAATATTTCAGCATGCATGTAATTACCAATTGTGTTCATAAACATTTAGTGCTCATAGCTGTGAGTGAATTTACCAGTTTCATGCTGACAGTCAGTGTAGTAGCTGCCATGAAAATACAGAGTATTTCAGTGTGTATTCATTTGAGTTTTTGTGTTCAAGGGCTTTAACGACCTGCTTTGATTCTTTCTTTGCTGGTGCCAACTTTACAGTACTCTGAGACATTTCAGTGTGTTTCAACATGTGGCCAGTAAATCAAATCAGATGCAGAGCAGACTCAGATCATATAAAATGCATGCCCAATTCTCAAATGTTTCCTTTTTTCTCCACAGCCACTGTCAACAACAAGAGGTCAGACTCTAAATAAAAGAATATTTCTATGATAATATTATCTAACCACATGTTAATGAATTAGTGACACCACATTAACTTACTTCTGCATCAGTACTGTTCAGTGTGTTTGTGGACATTGCTGAACTCTGAATTTTATTTATATTATTTAAAATGCACACTTCTCATGTTTTGTATGACCAGAATAAATTCTGAAATTATTTGAATTCTCTGGACTCTGATTCAAGATTCCTACAGTGAAACTGGCTCGACTCAGCAGCCACACAAGGAAGCAACTGACAGTAAAGATCTCAGGATCCAGTGCTGTTATTAATATCATGTAATTGTAGTTTCTGGGCTAAATAGAAATATGGCTAAAGTTAATATTTTTCCTTTCAGTTTGACCTATGTTTAGGTCATGAAGCCACATACACAGTGGAGAAGTACATAGATGATAATGCTCTTTGTTTAGAAAATTCTATGGACATGTTTTACTGTATGTGTTTGCTGAGTTACTGGACCATGAATGGAGTCAGTTGAATCCAAGGTCACCTGCTGCCAATGTAAAGAAGCAGCCCAAAGTGTTTTACAGCCACATTTCAAGCAGTAAGACTTAAATCACATTGTTGTGCAACAGGATACATATTGTAATGACAAGAACAGCCCTCACAGTAGGAACTTTGTTACTGACTGAAATCCTTTTGTATTATAGCCATTGTTGGTGTATTTAAAATACAAAAGGTTGGCACACATCTCAAGATCATAAGGAGTAAGTCTCATCAGCACATTAGGCAACACATGAAGCAATATGAGGCTCTTCACCAAAGTGTTTATCAGTAGTTCTTTCAGTAATGGCAACTTTTATAATGATGCAGCTGAACCATGTAGTCATTTAAATAAATATTCTGTACAAGTATTTTTGCATTGTTTATAACATTAACATTGAGCCAGTTCACAGCCTTAGATCCTCAGGTGGGGCCCTTCTGGTCTTTCCAAAGTCGAGGCTTAAATCTAATCTTAAAGCATTTGCCATCAGGGCCCCATCGACTCTGGAACAACCTGCCTGAGGTGATAAGGCTGCACAATCAGTAACCTCTTTTAAATCACTTCTTAAATCCCATTTTGATGTCTTTATATTGTCTCTTACTGATTTTAATTCTTTTTATTTGTATTTATTAATCTTTATCTTTATCTTTTACTGCGTTCTGTTTTCTTGCTTTCTGAGTATCTTGTTATTTGCTTTGTCAAAACACTTTGTAAACTCTGTTTTTAAAGGTGCTATATAACGTTTTTATTATTAACTTTTAAAAAATTTATAAACTGTTCACAATGTAATTTAGAACAATATGCCATGTAGTTTCCAGTGGAGATGCAATAAATATGTATTATATTACCTTGTGTATGTAATAGATCAGAAGTCACCTCAGATGAACAGATTGTGTTTGACCAAAGTTACAATCACAAACAAACTGCAGGAGGAGCTACGGGGAAGTTGTGTGTTGACATTAATCCTATTGTACACATCATTTGCATGGTATGTACATCAGCTTACTCACCATTGGACACAAAGAACAGACAAACTCATGCAAAAAAAGGAGGAAATTACCATTAAGGCATACAAGGTCTGTAATTTGTTGAACACGAAGTGTTTTACTGCAACATAATTTATGTGTGGTTGCCTGATATGCTACTGATGTTGTTCTTTTTCTGTGATCCCACTTTTCTTTCTAATGTTTACTGATTATTTTAACCAGCATTGTTCACTGGAGTAACGCCAGCAGTAACCTTGAGAGAGGATCTCATGTTTCATGTAGATGAGTTTATATAATGACCTTTCTACTTCAGCCACAGGGTCAACACGCTGAGACGAACACACAGCCTGAGAGTGCTGCCAGAGAAAACAACTTCATGTATGTATCAGACCATTATGTATCGTATGAAAGCTTGTTGAGGATTGAGTTTTTTGACCAGTGCTCATAACTCATGTGCTGCAAACACAAACTCCAGGAGATGCTACAGGGAAGCTGTATGTTGACATTAATCCTATTGTGTGTACACAACATTTGCATGGTATTTACATCAGCTTGCTCACCATTGGACACACACAAAACCTACAATCTCATGCAAAGCTAAGAGGAAATTACCCTTAAACCATATGTTGTGGAAAAGATGACCAGGATTGGGCCAGTCAAAGTCTGGATCACCTCAAGTATCTCCAACTCTCCCTGTTTTTCCTCAAACCTTGCCCATATGTTAAGTCATAGTGTCTCATCTTGCTGGGTAGACGAAAGGACTCCTCTCTTGTATTTTACCGTCCTCAGGCCAGATGGCCAATTGAATCATCATGACATGAGGAGTTGGGCATGGTTGTCTTTTTCCCCTAAACTCAGATGACACACTGCCCTTTTTTTCTTTTAGTCTGAGGTGTTCTCACATGCAATATGTCTTATCTTACACCTACATATACTCATGTCTCTGCCTACATACAGCCTCTCCCTGCGATGCACCTGCTGTCAGTGTGAATGTGTGTGCTTGTGTTTGTTATTTTTCTTGCAAAGTAATAAACAAGGAACTGATAAGAGTGGTGAAACACCTCTGGAACAAGTAGCAGTATTAAAAACACACATGTTCCATTTTCTTGCATCAGTTGGTGCTTTGCTAAAATGAATCCATTGCCATTAATCCCAAATGAGTAACATCACACCTCTACTAAACCTGTTCGGACATTAAGACACAGCAAACCATACACTGTTTCATAGAGGGATCTACAATGAGTGGGAAAGAAAATTTACTGCTGATAACAATCCAGACCTCGACAAGATGTACAGTATATAATCTGTGTGAATCCAAGGTTAATTTAGAGAGTGTACGAATCTGCAAACATGCAGAATTACACAGCTTTTTCACACTGACACGTTCTTTTTCACAAACATCAGGCCACTGTTTGAACAGGCCTATAATCATGTTTCACCTACAATGGTAGAATTTGTTACAAATTTACAATATATTTAGAACAACTAAGCACCAAATAGTAGTATTTGTGTTATGTTACTACTGAGTACTGTAATGTAGGTTTTTGTCCGGAAACAAGGTTGGAAAATTTTTTCACCTTACAATCAAAACTGATGTTAGGCGGAAACTAGAGCATAGAACATAAATGACAAAGAAGCCAAACTACATGTGGCTCTTACACTCAAAAGTGAAGTGTATTGGACATGTACATATCATATCAATTACTTTCATGCATTTAGAATCAGTGTATATTCAAACAAAACAAAAACAAAAAAGGTGTAAGAAAAAGAATAACAAGAAGCCAGATAAGCTGTTTCATTTTTTACTGTAATGTATTTCTCTCTATTATGAACACACAAACAATTATTTTGCTAAGCAATAGTTTTATCCTTCAACATGAAAGTAAAAGAAAAAAGTTAATTTTCATTCTTTGAAAAGCCTGAAGTCTAAGTCAAATCCAACCCACCGTGTATCTACTGTAATCAAGGTTAGACATCCACCAAATCATTGATATTTCAGTGCACCCATCCCAATCAACCAAAACTAATCTCAAAATAATAACATGGCTGAAAAACATAAAAAACATTTTCAAGAAGAAGGATAAACTGTTAAATCATTAAAAAGTGTCTGGAACACCATACTGGTCTAGTGGCCAAGACTCGTACCATGAAAACCACAACGTCCCAGGTTTGAATCTGACTTGGACCTTTGCTGCATGTCATCCCCCTCTTTCTCTTTCTACACATTTTCTCTGCCTCTTATCTTTAATCAAAAAATTATTTAAAAAAAAGAATCTAAAATGTCTGCAGGTAATTCACAACACCTTAAGCAAACTCAAAATGGAAATCAAAACAACACTCAAAGATTACAACTTGACAAAAATAATTGAGACTAAATCCAGAGGCCTCACATCTCTAATCAACGTGCCCTGCCGTGGAAGGAACTGCTCTATGCTCTTAAAGTTGAGCAAAACACAGATAACAACTACAAGTCATTGACAAAGATATACTGTACAATAGGAGATAGACAGCCAGGAGCCAGAACTATCTCAAAGGAAACTACCAGAACACAGCTTTTTTATAATTCTGCACACAAAGAAACACATGTTCATTGGTCATCGTACATGTGTTATATGTTTGGACCTATAGGAACCTTCCAGCACATACAGAAAGTCCGAGTTACCATCTGCTGAGGAGAAACATAGGCACACTAAGACCTGCATTCCATAGCTAACCTTTTTGACCTCACCACACTGCTCAACTTACACACACATATAGAGACGTAACACATGGACTGAATGAAGTTTCAAGGTTAGCGACATGAGGTAAAACTGAGGAACATGAGGAAATATTAGCTATTAAATTTAATTAATTAATTTCACAGCCCACAAGGACCTTCAGATGGTAATCCTCTGCTGTTTCTCTCCACTGAGAAAATCTGAAACGCCCACCAAACAGATAAACAGCAAGGTTGTGACATTGAACAATAGAGCTGTAATATCATCTATCCTATCATCTGTTTGAATGCTTGGTTTGGATTATCAGTTTGACTAAAACGTACCTGCATATGTCATGGTCCTACTGCAGCTGCTGGACCAGGTGGATCAGCTGTAGTATAATTAAAATTATTGTTAGAATGATTCAGAACAGCTTTTAATCAGGGCAATATGTAGACAGTTTATCAAAAATTTTACCAAATTACTATAACATCATCTTGGCTTATTTTCAGTTCATTGTAGAATTTCTTCACTGTCTGAAATTCCTCTTTAACATCTAAAAAAACAAAACGTATTGTTGACAATAAGTGCACTATTCATATTACATTATACTTATTAATTTCAGAATGTTTAGTGATGATCATATTTTGCATTTTGATACGTTCCCTTTACCTGGGATTGAGTCAGCATCTGTCTTGAGTGACTGATTGATTGATTCTTGCATTGTTTCCTCAAGCAACTTCAGGATTTCCTCCTAATTCAACATCAAAATCTTTATCACTCACACAGCCAAATATTGTGTACAAGACTAACTGAATCCTACATGAATGAACTGTTCAGAGGGCTGCTCAGACTGGACCAAAAGGTAAAAAGTTACATGAGCTTTCATGTTTCTGTCTTAGATTAATAATAATAATAATTGCATGTTTGTGACTGCAGTGTTTTGAACAGCTTTCAGAATGAATAAACCACTTGAATATAGAAAACATTTTCAGCTAAATGATGACCTACAATCATAGATAAAGATGTGCAGCACATGTTTTACTATATCATCATCGTATGACATATTATAAAATGTGACAAACCTTGAAGTCTCTCAACTGCTTCAACATAACATCTTTAGCCTGCTGAAACATGGTGTCCTTTGAATCATGTACGTGCTTCTCAACAATGTCCCTAATTTTTTTCAGCGAGCCAGGTCCTCTACATTTTGCTGCTTCTACAATAAAACAGAAAAATGTTGTCAACTACATTTTATGAACAATCATGATGAATGTAAATATGTATAATTATTATTATAGTGTCAGGTTGTAAATGTGAAGATCTTCTTACTTTCATAGCATTCTCTCATGGCTTCTTTGATTGTTGTTGTCAGACTGTTATAGATTGTTTTCTTACATTCGCGGATTATTTTCTTCAGTTTTGTCTTCATTTTTTTTTCCTTAGAGAGAAAAACTAAACAATAGATCATCATGTTTTTTTAAAATAAAATCAAAGTGATACATATAATTTAATTTTTTCAAAAAGGTTATTTTATTTTTTCAGATTTGACCTAAAACCTGTCAGATAAACTGATTTTCAAAGCATGATCTGTGGCATTAAGTTTTTATCTGCATTGTTAACAACATTTACTGTATCGATAGCATTCTTCATATACAGCGTTCAGTATATGAACATGTTCATTGCTCAAAATATATACTTTTTGTGCATAATTCTTCCTTCCAGTCCTCAGTCACAAACTTGATGTTTGGGTTGATTTGGACAATCAGCTTGATAATGGACTAATTGATAGATTGGTACTATTCTCATATTTACCTCTGTCTCCAGAAATATCAGCTGCAGTTTGACATTTTTGTACTTTTTAATCAGTCTCGTTGTGTCAAGTGAAAACGTATTGATGACACCGTTGAATGGTCCACTTTTTCCTTCATTTCTGAAACATGTTAACAAGTTGAAATGTTTCATAAAGGTATTTTAATAATGTAATTTGTATATATGTATTATATTGTAATAATAATAATAATTTGTAGAACTATATAGAATGTGTTAATTCTAATTCTCCATAGTTTTTCAAATGTGCCAATAAAGGTTTAATGTCCTCATTAAGTTATTTCTTACGGGAAGGTCTTCTTGAATTCCTCATCAATGCTGTCAGTCAGGCATGAAGCCAACTTCATATTGACGCATATTTGTTTCCCATTTTTTGGTTTGTACGTGCCATTGTTCGCAACTACACACTTCAATGTCCCGTGAAAACCGCTATTTTTTACCTTACGCTAAAACAGAAAAATTGAAAAGACAGTTAACATATTCATAGGAAGTGCCAAATCAGTTGTTTGATGCAATTAGAATTCAAATACGTACAGGATATAAGACGGACTTCAAGATGCTTTCATATGAACTTCTTGATTTTTCAACCCCCCCACTGAGGCATTTTTCAAAAGCCTTATAGGCCTCTTCCATGGGTTTTTTGATTTTATTGACTTCACGCCCCACAATTTCATCAAGATCTCTGCACACATCATTGTTATTGTCAGCCTGAAATCAAACACAACACATTCAGTAGTTTAAGCAATCAAACAATAATTCTACCTGTTTCTTTTTAGACTGTATTCATTGTTTCTTTAGTTATTTATGAAATGCTGTTGGTCTGGAGAACAACCACCCTTTTATTGCTGCGTTTATTTAGTCTTGATGGCTAAAATACAAAGATTTAAGAAGTCTGTCACTTGACTTGGGATATAAATATTATTTTCTGTCAATATTAATGATGATAATTATGACACTTGAAAACACTGAAAGAAGTTTTATTTCTTGATCTTACCACGTCTCTACTGCGGGCCCCTTGAATCAGAGATAGAATCCCATAACCTCCAGACACATAGTTGAATGTCTCTGAGTGACAGTCATTGAGACTCTGCAGAAACTTCTGAAGTTTGGGTATTTCTGTAAGGAATTGCAGTTTGCATAATTTTACATTACATTTAAATGTCAAAATCCATTAGATATTCTTGTTTGAATCAAAGTGGTTAAAGTAAACTAAAACAAAATGTGTTTTCCACAAAGTGCTCATATACAGCATATAGATTTCACTTACCAGTGTCATCTGGGTGTAGACGTTTTTTCTTTAAAAACTCTTTGGAGCTCACTGTGAACACTTCAAAGCAGTCACCACTGAAATGTTTCTGGGAAAAAATGTTTAAAGAATTTTAAAACAAGATTGCAGTTGTAGACAATTTTATATTGTAATAATATTTTATACAGACTTTGTCAGTCTATAAAACTCACCTTAACCTCCTTTAGTTTGCTGAATTCTTTTTTCACTTGTTCCTTGGCTTGCATGTTTCTTTTAAATATGAGAGCACGAACACCAGCTGCTGAACTATAAGCAAAGATTTGTATCAAGTGGTGCAATATTTGGATGATAAGAACCAGCTACTATGGCAGGTAAACACCTGATCCAGGTTTCTGATCATTCTGTGTCATGCTCGCAGGTGTGTCATCAACTAAAGTAGTTAGTCAGTAAAACAGAAATAGAACGGAAAATGATGTAATGTAGTGATTATAAACAAGCTGAAATAAAGGAAAAGTCTGACTTCAGCATTATAATGCAGATCACAAACTGTATTCTCACTCTTGCTTTTCATTACAAGTGATCAGATGGACAATCTAAATGCAGCAAAGTTCAGACCATAAAATGTGTTGAGACAACAAAGTCGGTACAGAAATGAATGACTGATGATGTTGAGGAATCAAGATACACCTGATTACAGACAACCAGAAACCTGGACACTATTATGATAATGTACACAGTGATATAAATAACCTGGTTTCTCATGTTTCATATAAGTGCCATATCCCAAATATGATCAGATCAAGGATGCAATTGTAAATTTAATGTTTCCAAAGATTAGAGCTCTTGATTGGAGTTTCTGATTATCTTTATTGGGGCAGTGGTGACCTAAAGTTTAGAGAAGTTTGAGACAGTGAAAAAGCAACACGTGCCCCTCCCTCATTAACATCCCTGAGGTGCCCTTGAGGAATACCCTTAACACTACTTATGTATATTGTTTTGACATTAGAGAGGCTTAGAGGGTCCCATCAACATGGTGTGGGAGGGACGATATGATGACGGGTGGTGTTGTGGGACAGAAGGCCCCCACGGTGTCAGAGTAACAGAACTAACAACAAATCATTTGCCAGTACTTCCTGTGCTGTGACAATGTGACAATAATGTGTATTCACTTGTGTTTATTCCTGTTGAGCTCTTGGCTGCCACATGCATCAGTGTCTAATTTGGATGTACTGTATCTTAAATCACTTACATATCATCCAAATCTTCAATATGATCAGACTTGGTGCAGATAAAGTGAATGCGTTGACACTCGCCACCATTTCCTATGAGGCTACAGGTACTATTCAGGATCTCCCAGGCTTCTTTCTCTGCTGCTGCTCGATTAATCTCAGTCACAATCCACACAGTAGAACAATTTCCAACAACCTGGTGGGGCAAAATTGTGAGTTAATTATGAATAATTAATTATCAGTGCTTTGTTATAACATGATGTTACAGTTTTGAAAAAAACACAGTAATACACAATAAACAGCATTCCATGTGAATAAATTACCCCTTTCCACATTTCATCTCTGCTCTTGTTACGGTCCCCATTTCCAGGAAGATCCACAAGTGTGACGTGCTGGAGAAGATCCTTATCAGGCACCCTGACAGTCACACACTTCACTAGTGGCCAGTACCACCTCTTTACGTTTTTATCGTCTCCGTC
>JAVQJF010013351.1:0-26227 GCA_036023855.1 Gadopsis marmoratus | reverse complement strand
CTGAGTGGTGTGAGAGAGATCCCCTCTCTCTCTCTCTCTCTCTCTCTCTCTCTCTCTCTCTCTCTCTCTCTCTCTCTCTCTCTCTCTCTCTCTCTCTCTCTCTCTCTCAGGAGTTGATTACAGCCTGGTACATAGGTTTCCTGGTTCTGATCTTTGCCTCCTTCCTTGTCTACCTGGCAGAGAAAGACATCAACTCAGACTTCAACACCTATGCAGACTCCCTCTGGTGGGGCACTGTGAGTACTACATAATAACATTTTACTGTCTCATCAAAATTGTCTCATTACCAAAAAACAGACAGATGAGAAACAAGATGGCAGCAGGCAATACAAACATAAAGAGGTGTATAATAATATCAGGATCTCTGGGAATGTATTTGTTATTATTTGAGATATAAAGTTCATGATCTCCATTTAGAGGGATTGCCAAGCATCATCTGTAGAGAACCGAGTTGAACTGAACTGTTGTTCAGTTCTTGGACAGGTATCAATCAGTTGTAGTTTCATACAAAATATTTTGTAGATGTAGAAGATAACACACTTAAGAGAATGCTTGTGGTCTTGTGTTCTGTTTTTCAGTGCAGCGTCAGTGACATTTTCTTAGACCTGTTATATTGTGTGTGTGAAATCTATATTTTCTCACCCACCCACCCAGATAACTCTAACCACTATTGGCTATGGTGATAAGACCCCTCGTACCTGGCAGGGACGGCTCCTAGCTGCCGGCTTCGCTCTTCTAGGAGTCTCCTTCTTTGCACTGCCTGCCGTAAGTCTCCTATATATTCACATGTATGTATTTATAAATTTACTATATTTAGTGGCTCTTCTCAGCCCCGGTCACAGCTACACTACTGACTTTGATTTGACCTCTGACCCTCAGGGTATTCTGGGGTCAGGCTTTGCCTTGAAGGTTCAAGAGCAGCACCGGCAGAAGCACTTTGAGAAGAGGAGAATGCCCGCTGCCAACCTGATACAGGTAACGGCCACAGTGAGAGTCGTTTAGGCTGTTTGAGTACAGTGTCTAATAAATTCACACTCAAGTGGAAAGTAGAGGGAGTTGATTTTCACTCCTGCCCCATCCCGTCCCACTCCCATAAAAATCCTCCTCTCCCATCCCAGTTCCATGACAGAGAAAAGAAAATCCTGTGCTATCCCAATCCTGGAAGAATGACTGCAACCAACTAGCCACCAGAGCAGGCAGAAGAGAATAACAAAGACGTTGCCTTGTCTTCCTGTCCCATCCCAGTCACGTGATGACTAGTGAAATTGACCCCCATCCCGCGGGAATCCGGTGACTCACAGGATTCTTGAAAAATGTCAGCAGATCTGGTGTTAACTTTCACTTTGTGTTTCTGTGTCTTTCTTTAGGCTGCGTGGCGTCTCTACTCTACAGATGCCAAACACTCCTATCTAACAGCTACATGGTACTTCTATGACAGCATGTTGCCTTCGTTCAGGTAGGAACTCCCATCAGTCTACATGCTCAGCTCTGAGTGGATTCAAACTACAGAAATCTGTTGATGTCTTTGGTCATATATTTGAAGTGTTGTAGTAAATGCAGACAGAGATTTGAGAGATGCATCACAAAAGAGTTATGTACAATATTTAGTGATACTTTGTTTAGTACCTGCCCATACATTCATATTATTATGTGAAAACACAGAACATATGCTATTACAAACATTACTTTTTGTCTATCAAAAACCCATTTCAGTTAAATTTGTACAGTGGTGGTTAAAGTAAAAAGGAATGGTGTTTCCTATTAAATATGGGCCCTGTCCTTTTAATGCTTCAAATACTTCTGCCACCACTATTCAATTACATTTTCATTACTTTTGTTCTACACAGTGGTTTCTTATATTTTGCATTAATTTGACTAATTTGTATTTGCTTAAAAGGAGGGGAACAAGAGAAACACAAGAGAAACGTTCACGAAGATATCTTAAATTCTAATTTTCACACATGTTTTTTCTCTTGAGAATCCCTCTTCTTTTGAGCGTTTGGACCATTTGTTTGGCCTTTTTGTGAGTTTTTCATATTTTGTTGTTTTTTTGTTCATTTGTCATGTTTTTTGTGTTTATTTGTGCACGTGTGGTGTCAGAGAACTGACGCTACTGTTCAGTCACCTCCAGCGACAGCGTAACACCAAGAAGGTACTCCACAACTCCTACCACACGCTGCTGTCTGGGCTGCGGCCCTACAGCGCCCCCTACCTGTCGGGGGACAGGTACGCACCCCGCCACCTCTCACAGCCTCACAGTACATCCAGGCAGGTGGCCCTAATTCTACATACACTCTTGCTCACACAGAGACACCCAAACACAATCAAAAATAGCAACAACAGGGACTTACAGAATAATACATTCAGCAGGTGTACAAAGAAAATCAAGGCAGACTGCTTCCAGAGCTTTCTGCATGGATGTGTTGTGTGTCTAACAATGTTTCACTAATGCTGACCTGAGACCACTGTGTTGCAGGTCCTCCTGCTTCTCTGCATCTTTGTCTGCTTACCGTAGCTCATACTCTTGCCATCTCCACCGCCTCTCGTTGTTCACTCACTGGTTGCTTCTTCCTGTCTTCCTCTTTCTTTCCCTTTATATCCATCGTATCTTTTCCATGCCATGCATCCTCCATCCTTCATCTGTTCTCAGGAAGGCCGCAGGTCCATGCAGGTTTGTTCTTCAAGTCAAGAGCTGTTCTTGTTGATTCACACTTCGAGTGGATTTGCTGCATAAGATTAATTTAGCAAAAACCCTAAACAAAAGCCTGGGTAATAAAGGGACTTATGCATGTATTAGATGAGAGAAGCACATTAGTGAATGAATTACTGAATAATTCAAGTTCTGCTTTTAGAAATGTCTTACATTTGAGGAGCTGCTGTCACACCAGGATGTTTAATTGGCTGTCTTGATGAATATACTCAGGTGAAACATTACCTACTTCCTTTGCACAATCCTCAAACCTCCTCACTTCTCACTGAGTCTCCATAATCCAAAACTGCCTCTCAGAAGTATATTTTCCAGCTTTAGGTAAGGCAACGAGATCAGGAAGGGAAAGGGCTGTTTGGACTATTGAGATGTCACCTCACCCCGCTGCCTCACCCTTTCTCCCTGGTTTTTCCTTTGCTACGTTTTACTCTCATGGGTTCACCATGTACCCAGGCTTTGTCCCAGAACGTCTCATCCTCCTTCACCCCCTCACTCCCTTCTTCCCCTCACCCTCTCTCCCTCTGCCTTGTGTGTCTCCTCAGTCAGCTCCTTTCTAAAAAACGAGGCCTCTTCCGGATTCACGCTGGCCGCAAGCAGAGGTATCAACAGCAAAAAGCCTGTGCACGGGGCACACTAAAACACCACCAAATCAATAACACCTTTAACGTGCACATCCTGCTCACCTTGCCTGAAACACTCAAAAATTTGTGGACTGGCACAGCGGCTTGCTAAATGTTTTGTTTCGGTTAAAGCATCAAAACATTCACAGTTGAGATTCAGAAAGAAGAATTAGCCAAATAAAATGACCATTTACCAATTAATTACTGTAAACAGGCACCATACTCTGGTCCACAAATGCTTGAGAGAATCCTTTCCTGTGAAGAAATGCTGTGAAAGGATGTTTCTCTAGCTGGAGATACTAGGGCTGATTTTGCTTGGTTTGGCTTCAAGTCATGATAAACCATGTGTTGAAATGGTTTATGGTTTATGACAACAATACATCTTTCTTTTGAGCTAAAATCGAATGTTTCGTCAAACGTCTCTGATGAAATGAGGAGATAAAATATTCACTCAATAATAAGCAACAACTAATCCCAAAGTGGAGCTGAAGTCAACAGAATTTCCCCGCTCTTGACTTGCTTTGTGTTTTCAATTCAGCTGTTTGGTTCATTTATAGAGTCTTCTTGGAGAGAAGGTTTAAATGATTCAGCATGCATTCGTATTTCAGATTAGCCATATAACCTTTGTATAAAATCTGTGTGTTTATGCTGTATTCTGCTAAAGTGCTAAAATGTTTCTGTTTGCATGCGATATTCATCCAATGTTTTGGAAAGATTCAGGGAGATTTATGACTCTGAATGCATCCAAATCATTTACTTCCTTTCTGAACAGCATGAAAAGTCCTTTCACTCTATCTTCCCCATTTCCTCCAGTCTATCTGAAGCATTTCAGCTTTCTTGTATGAAATGCCGTGTCCACTAACATCCCTTAACTGTTTAAATTTTAATTTAAATGACCGGCTGTAACACACGCACAACAAAGAGTATATCATCGTAAAAAAAAAAGTATATGGGAATGAACGACTGGGCTGGAATTGCTCTGTGGTGCATGATGTTTGCCTTGCCTTATGGATCCGTGACACTTTGTAACATATAAGTGGCTACAGAGAAGGAGCGGTCTCAAGGGAGAGAATGGCCACCAAATAGCTTTCCCCCTGTAAATAGATGACCTTGCATACCAGCCTGCCTTGCGTTGTGGTGAGTGGTACTTTATAAGACGCCTTTTGTGCAGCTGTGCTTTGAAGCCGATCTTTTGATGCTTACTCTCTCCGTTGAAGGGATTAAGGAAGCGAGTCTTTATTCTGATGGTAGGTCCCAACACTACTGCAAGTCTTGAATCAGGTTTCAGTCTGATTTTGCTGAGTCAGGTACTATGATGGGCACATTAAATAAGCAAATCCTGAGGGTAGAATCTGTTTTTAGCAATACTGAGTGGGTCCATGTTGTCAAGTTGCCTCGATGATAAGTCAGCTAGTCTTGGCTGAGACAAAATGTAAATGTCTCTTGGTGTCTGTCCCTGGATTGTCTGTTTGTTGAGGGGTCTCTGTGATGATTGTTATAAAAGCCAGAGGCCATATTTCTTGTGTTAATTCACTACTACTAACTACTAACAAACTCTTTTCTAATAAGCTCAGGCCGGCCTTCTTCTGCTTCCCTAATCTCCCGGGATAACACAGCTTAGTTTTCCATTAAGGTTAAAGGCATGGGCATTGTGATGATTTGATCCAAAAAGAATACTGTGCCTAAAGATGTTTGACTATTTTAACTTCACTGTTAGCAGCAAAATGGGCTTCAGGGATCGCATAAGGATGAACAATTCCCGATCATCCCAAACTATTCGGAACAAGCCGTCACCGCTGCCCCCGGGGTCCAGCGTCCGCCGCTCTCCCAGCCAGGAGAACGTCCCCGAGGCCACAAGCCCAGGGAAGGTCCAGAAGAGCTGGAGCTTTAATGACCGCACACGCTTCCGCACCTCCCTCCGCCTCAAACCACGTCCACCTGTCGATGGTAGGCAACGCACACACATATCCAAAACACTTTTCACTCGCAGGGATAATTTTTGCATAACAATGTGTCTCCCTCTGCCTTGGCTCAGTGGAGGGGGTCGGGGAGGACAGCGTGGAAGACAAACCATATTGTGACGTGGCCATGGAGGAAGTAATCCCAGCAGTGAAGACGCTCATACGGGCTGTCAGGTGAGTCCTGCTAATGGTTCCACCCAGTAAAAAGCGATGGAAAAACTCCTGTGGGCATTAAAATAAAAAAATATATTACTACAGTTCTTTTTTTTATTATGAACTTCTACCAAACAGTAGCGATGTCCATTTACATTAGTTATTAAAGAAATTTTTTTTTTATGGACAAGATGATAAATAAAACATTTTACACACAACATAACCATGAAATATTTTTTAAATGAATAAACTAAGAGTCACAAAAAAGTAACAAAAAGTCATATAACAGCAGTGTTGTCTTTGTACAACTAGATCAGACCTGCTTATCTGTGTTTTAATGTAACAGTTTTTTGGGCAATGGATCCTCTTCTTGTGGTTTTCTGCAAAAAAGAATTGCTGACTTGCACTGAAACCCAAGAAACCCAGTTTTCCCTCTACACTTCAGTCTTTACAACCCCCAAGTGATTCACTGAATGGAGTTTACAACTGTTATTGTACCTACATTTGTTCAGGTCAAAATGTTTTTCAAGGTATCACAATTCAAAATGTGCTCTGCCCAACATTAGAGGATATCATTAAAGGGTTCAGCTGTATGTGGATGTGAAAACCTTTAGCCAAGGGCTTTCCAAGCTTGTGTTTCCAGGTGTACTGACGAGGCAAACTGGAGCTGGTGTGCCTCTGGTCACTGATAGAATAAGGTCACTTTGGTCAGATTAACGAACTATGCATGTGTATTCAGACCATGGGCCCCTCTCATCATATTTACAGCCTGCATTAATGGGTGAACATGCTGATCCTCCCTTTATGTGCTGATGCGTGCAGATGCACCTGACGGAGTAGAAATGTCCACTTAGGAGAGGTAACCGAGCCCTCCTGCAGGAAGAGTTTGTCCACCTGTGTGACCTTGTCGCTCAGGAAGCCCGGCTCGTTCAGGCCAGTCATGTGTAAGGTGGTGGGATGGGGCGGCCCATTACAGAACACACACAAACACTGCATAAATGGAGGATTACAGTACATTACGACTGCTCAGAGACTAATGATATTGTTCAGTTTAGACAAGGACAACTATTATAACAGATGATTAAAAGCATTGCTGTTATGATATTGATTGCTGTCATTGTTTCATCTCTTCCCGTAATTCATTGACTATAAGCTGTGATGTAACGTTACTGTCAGTGTAACATTACGTCAGTGTCGGATGTCTTTACATCACCTTACACAACATGTGCTTAGACACTTTGAATGAATGAGCACGGCCTTCTTCAGCTTACAGTCATGGAGGAAAGCAAAGACACTGCACATGTGCACTAGTTGCACTTATAATCCATGTACAGTGTGTGTGAGATGAAATGCTCTGTTGGCAAAATTATACCATGTTTATAATAATAATATGTTAATAAATCATGACGTGTAAAATGCAAAACCTTCTGTTGTTGAATGTGTATGTCCCATGGGGCCACCAACAAAATCTTGAATGCAGATACATATGTGCGCAACCTCCCCCCAACACACACATATACACACACACTCACAGAGAAACTGCGTAATTTTTCACTGACAGTGACAGAAAGAACTACAATTGCTAGCAAGCATCTGGTGTTGGGGCCAGGCGGATCTCCAGCGAGGTTTGATGAAAGTGGATTATATTCACTCTCTTTCTGGTCCCTGATCTCACGCGGCAGCGTGAAGCTGTGGCTCCATATGCACTCTGTGGAACTAGTGAATGAAGTGGGTAGGTGTCTCGAAATAAACTGTGTGTTGGTGGCCTAGTTGTTAAGAAATATACCACGTTGATGTCAGAGATAATGTTAGAAGAAATTAATGGAATTGCTACTCCTCTGGCTCTCGCATTATATTTAGAATGATGAATTTAAGCAATCCAGTTCTTCTTAAACTTGCAGTGTTCTGTTGTACGATGGTCTGTTTCATGTGGATATATAAAACCCGGCTTAAAGGTTGGCAATATGTAAATACCCTTTCACTTTTGTTTGAATTATTGGGTCCTTTAAAGTTCCATGAAATGATGGTGGTAGCCTTAGATTATTAGCAGCTGTCATAACCAGTCCGCTGGTGGGAAAAAGTCATATATCGCACAGCTCCAGAGAGTATAATTGTAAAATTCTTAATCCCAAACGCTATTATGCATTAAATAACTACAGAAGAGAAATAGCAATTGAAAGCAACAGAACATACAGGAGCTTTATAAATACAGTACACATCCAAATATATGATTATAAACAGGCAAAACAGTAAAAGAGTGAAATTAAAACCAACTAATAAATAAGTAAGCAAAAGTGAAATAATTAACTTGGATAAGAAATTTTAAGTAACTAAAAGCTAAATTAATTTATCAATTTATACCATTTAATTTGTGGTGTTTTTGTATAAGAGTGTTTAACCTTCTATCCTATGTAGTGTTTTCTCACAAGAAGCCAATGCTGTCCATCTGTATTATATATTATCTAGATTAAAACCTTTAGTACTTCTAACAAAGGCAGAAAGCAGGAAAAAGAAAATGTATGATGAAACGAACAGATAGTGTACACACATACATCGAGTTGTGTTTTGAACTGTTTTACAACACACGCCCGATGATAATTGTACAGCACGCAATCTGTAAAGGCCCACATTATGAATAACCTTAAAGTTAACAGAGAGTACTTATCTGTCAGCGATTCTGATGTGGAAGAAGGTGTCTCTTAACATAGTCTTTGCGGCTGGTCATTGGATGTTTTGTCTCCATGTGGAGAGGAGATCCTAAGTCTTGCGGGATAGGTTTCGTGTCTCAACAGCGGCGCAGGAGCTCCTTTACTTCCTTGAAAGTGTCTCTGAGTTTCACAACGAAGGGAGGCAGATCCGGGAAAATTATTATCTTCTCACCGTTGTAGGTTAGTGGACTCTTATTGCGGTAGGTTTAAAGTACATCACCTGTCGGAACCTGGTGCTGTGTGTTATCACTTAAACTAAAGGTTTCTTCTTTTTTCATCCAGTCTTGGGATGCAGCATGATATATTATTGTTTGATATTGTTATGCCACTGATAGGGTGTTTTATGACGTCTCCTTGGGTTTGCACTTGACTCAGCAACTAGAACTGACCTCAGCTGTTCTCCTGCAGACAATAGAAGAGAGGGAGTTCCTATAGATAGTGCAGGTGTGTTAACAGCAGGTGCTCCACTGTGTTATCACACACACACACACACGCACATACATGCATGCAGCGTCTTAGTGAGGTTGATGATTGATGTCTATGAAACACAGAATTTTGCAGCTGGCCTTAGTGCTGAGACTTCACTTTAGAGAGATACATGTGATTTATCAGTGCCTGGCTGCCTGAATAAATGCGTACAGTGTTCTGTTTATGTACGGAGGGATAGGTAGAGGGAGCAAGAGGAGAAGAGAGGAGGAGGAGGCCTGCTATCTTTCTGTGCTCTCTCCACTGTGACTCTCCTCATGCACAAATCCAATACTGCGCACAAAACACAAAATTTCTGCACGATTGCAGTCTTGGATGAAGCTCCCACTTTATTAAATAAATTGTTCGGACATGCGTACTATTTATAATCATTTAATCTGTAGTCATCATCAGTTTTTGTAGCATTTCAGCTGTAATATTTTTAAGCTTATATAGTGTTTGCGCAGTATATTTATCTGTGAGAATGATTGAATACACGCACTGTAGCTTGTGCATTATATTTTGTTCACTTAGCAGGTAGGAAGTCTGATCTGGCGAAGAATGAGACTTGCCCCTGCAGTGGCTCACCCTGGTTGGCCCACCACAGGATTTGTGTCAGCATAACAGTCATTTTTAAGTCACAGATATAACGTGGCCATTGGAGACTATCAGGGATCCACCTTTGCTGAATTGCAAAAATAATTGGACTAGCTATGCAAGCATTTCGGGGCCCAGATGGCACTTCCTGTCCCTCCAATTGCTGTGTTTTTACGTCTCAACTTCCTAACATTAGGAAGGTATAATATCTTTCAGTGAGCTCTGCCAGCTGTACTGTACTGCATGTACCACTGCCAGTGACTGTTGCACCATAGCTGGAAGTGTTCTGGGGGGGAATGGGGGCCACACTCAGACCTGACCATATACTATGAAAACCCTTTCATCGACAGAGAAAGTCAGCAGAGTCAGCATTTTCATGAAACCCTTGGAGGATCCAAATCAAAAAGCCCCCCGCCCCCGTTTCCCCAACCTTTTCTATTACCCACACCTGAGACCCACCCTGGCAAAAAAATCTGCATCTACCTGCAAAATGAGAAAAGACCGCCTGCAAAAATATCCCAAACGCAGGAGTCATCAAGAAACAGTGCTGTGTGAGGGGGAAGAGTGCGCTGACGGCACCAGCTGTAGACCACCACTCCTCCTCCTCTCGCTCCTCTTGTCCTTCCCTCACACCTTCTCTTCTTTTTTGTTGCAGCATCGGTCACTACACAAAACTGCGCACTGTGTGTGGCTGCTGTAAATGCAAGCGCTGCAGACCTCAACAAATGTCACAGTGGTTATTTCAGAAACTGACCCCTCTCGCAAGTTCAGATTTCACTTGCTCCTGCTTAGCCCACGTGTTGTGTAGTTGTGTTAGTGTTTACATACTTCTAGCCATGAGTGTGTGTGGGTGTGTGCATTTTTCATTTTATTTATTTTTTGTGTGCGTGTGTATGGTTTTGTAACAAGAGATATGTGTGTGTGTGAGTGATCCTTTTCCCTCCTGTGAAATTAGGAATATTATAGTGGATTTACTCATCTGGTTGTATGAGATAGGATTACCTCGTAAAAAAAAAAAATCCCTCCTTTCTTGCCCTTCCGCTCTCTCTCTCTCTCTCTCTGTCTCTCTCTCTCTCTCTCTCTCTCTCACTCCTTTGTCTCTCTCCCAGCACGACTTGTAGCGCAATCCATCACAGGTTGAGATGACAGCTTGAGTGTGTATATTTTGTTTAGCTTACATTTGGTGTTTCCGGACCTTCTGCAGAGCCAGCATCTCTGAGCTGCCTATCACATAAGTGATAAGAAGGGAATTGAATGACCCACCCAGCACCAAAAGCCAGGCGCGTGCACACACATACACACACACACACACACTGTTAGAGATCTGTGTGTGTGTATTACTCATTACTATTTGCGAATTTGTGCTAATTGCTGAAACAGCAAGTTCTGATAAGTCTCTGTGATGTTGTCATCATCGCAATATATCCGCATGGTTTAGTAGGTGACTCTGCTCTCTTTATGGGGCTGTTTGGGAATGATAAGGTCACTCTGACTGTAATTAATCTTGTTGTTTCAGGGTCTCCCGCATCGATTGAAAGCTATCCTGCCCCCTGCATTTTTCTTCCAAAGGTTTACAATGCGTCCATATATGTGGATGTGCGGCGCGAGGCTCTTTAAAAGGTGCTCAGAGAGATAACAGTGAGCCTGGTGTGTTTGTGTATTTGTGTAGGATCTTAAAGTTCCTTGTGGCCAAGAGGAAGTTTAAGGAGACGCTGCGTCCATACGATGTAAAGGACGTCATAGAGCAGTACTCTGCTGGACACCTGGATATGTTGGGCCGTATAAAAAGCCTGCAGATGCGGTAGGTTTTACACATGTAATCATTATTTTTTACTTCCTCTACTTTAAGAGATAATCAAAATATTGTTCACAAAATAAGTTCACGTTCCTGTGTGCCTTTGAAACTACCTTGTTAATGGAAAGTTTGACTTTTGGGAAATACACTTATTTGCTGTCTTGCCAAGAATTAGATGAGCAGATCGATAACACTTTCATGTCTGTACAGTATATATGAAGCTTCTCCCCAGGAAAGTGAATAAGTGTACTCCCCAAAATGTTGAACTATGCCTTTTAGCTTATGCCAAATCAATAAAAAAAGAGCTTAAAGGTCCTCTAACTCTTAAGACCTCATCATATTTATTGTAATCGGTTGTTTTTGTGTGAAAGGGTGGACCAGATAATTGGACGAGGAGCCGTCCAGCCCGATAAGAAGGCGCGCAGTGAAAAGGGAGAAAAGACGCCGCCAGAACTGGACCCACTGGATGAGCTAAGCATGATGGGACGTGTAGTCAAGGTGGAGAAACAGGTAACAGAGGAAGAGTTTGATTTATATAGCATTTGTGGAACTGTGTTCTCTGTATAAACATGTGAATCAGTTGCAAAATCTCAATCTTTCGTTCTCTCTTGTAAATCTAAAAAAGGTGCCATAAACAATACAGGAAGTGCAATAAACTGAAAGGAAATTACGTAATTTAGCATTTCAGAGCTGTCACGTCCCTGTTCAACAAACTCAGTGGGTTTTCTTTCATCGGTCTTTGTCTTATACGTCTCCCAAGAGGATCTGACAGCTAATGGACTCATAAGATATGTTGTGTTGAACGGTAAAAAATGATGTGTTCCAATGTTACTAGATACCCATTTAGCTTAGAACATGGACAGAAAACTCCAGGAACACGTTTCATCTCATGAGAAAGACAGATGAAACAAAGTGCCAAAGGAGCTTGACACATTCCAGCCTGTGTGTGTGTTTGTTCAGGTACAGTCTATAGAGAACAAGCTGGACCTCCTGCTCAACTTCTACTCACAGTGCCTAAAGAAAGGCTCGTCCCACTTCACCCTGTCCTCCCTCGTGGACCCCGACCTGACATCTGACTACCACAGCCCCACGGACCAAAGGGACCTCTTCCCCTCTGCCAGCACGCTCAACATCTCCCAGTCTGAGAGCGGCAACTTGGACTGACAGTGAGCTGAGCAGTCTTGGGGCTGTTCGAACGCAGACGCAGACCCTTTACAGCACGTCTTCCTGCGTCCGTGTCCTCACTTGGAGCTGGCCAACCTTAATGCCTCTCTCTTCACTTCATTTCATATCTGTCTGCCATGATTTTTACCACTCCATCTCAAATTTGCACCCTCGTCATCCTTTTTTTTTTTCTGAAGTGAATGTGTTTCCAGAGCTGATACAGACAGAGGCCACCAGCTGGCTCCACCTGACAGGGAGCCTCAGCCAAAGCTGCTCAATGCACACACCTCTCACCCCACTAGATGAGGAGGGAGATGAAGAGAGGAGACATGAACAATTATGACTTGACTACTGAACCACTTTCACCCACTCGCCTCATGCTATATATCTATGCCTACTTTACTGTAGATTCTCAGACTTTAAGCTTTGAATTTTTCTAAATCTTTGGAGATATCTCGTCTTCTTCCCCCCAATCATCATTTCTTTTCTTTTTTTCTTGGCTGCATGAATCAACTGACTGAGAGTTTGCTGACTCAGTTGACACAGACAGCGCCAGTCATTTGTTCAGTACCTTAGGATGCCATCACAGTTCTTTGCATTCGCACCACCTGACAAACGAACAAGCACTAAAGGAGCCGTTGACACAGAAATAATCTGCTCCCTCAGACCTGGATGGGCAGACTGGGCTGACAGCCACCTCGCCAAAGCGCCAAACCTCCACGGTACACATTCCCACCAAACAAGGGAGTTTTGAATGTGTGAATCCTGCTTTAATTGCCTGAACTTGTCACATGAAAACAGCGGGAAGAGTGTGTCGGAGTGACTGATGTGTACTGTACATTGTTGTTTGTTTTCTCCATTCCATCTCTCAGAAGCTCTGTCTCCAACAAGCCCACATGCAAAAAAAACAAACAAGCCCAAGACATTATTCCCTGTTTGGATGGCATTCAAATGAGGAATGTTCCTATTTATCTAGGATTTAATAGAGCCAAAATATCCTTTCACAGGTGCAATGGTTCAAATGCTACCATAGATCCTTGAGTATTTTGGTACTCTACAGAAACTTTGTTTTTAACACGCCCTTTAAACCTCCCTGTCTTGCAGCCCACCCCTCCAAACATGCATGTTCCTCAGACCAGTCCTGTAGATAAAACCTCACTGGTCCTCATCCACTCAGAGGTCAGATTTACCATGTCAGCTGTTTCAGGCAGTCAGTAACACTCCACCACCTTTCTTACAGGAGGATAGTTCTCACTCTTGCAGTCAGCAGCTGTGGAGACGACGTAGACTTTTTGGCCAGTTCGTGTGCAGATTTAAACGTCCAGGTCTAACGCATGAATTCCAGGCCATTATCCTCATGAATGCACGTGTCTTAGGAAATGGTTCCAGCCTTACACCTTCACTACAAACAGCGCAGGGTTCGGCTCCAGTCGCCACTCATAGGTGTTACTGACTATCATTGCCAGTCCACCATTCTCTCTGCTTCTGGTTCTTTCATGGAGATGTTTGATGCACAGTAAATTCGCTGTGCTCGTGGACAAAACTGGAGAGTGCACAAATACACACACATACACGCATACAGACACACATGCACACAATGAAAGCAATTCCTTTACTTAAATACTTTGGCACTTGATAAATATAACACTTTTTTGTCTTGTACAATTTATCTTTTTGCTTTGATTTCTTTACTGTAATTATGTTCATGCACTCGATTTTGTGTAACCTATAAAGGCAAGTTTCTATGTTTTTCTATGGTTTTGGTTGTTAAAGTGAATGTAGGATTTAAGTTAATTATATTTAATTCACTTAGATACGGTCTTTAAATCAATGTAGCATTTCCGTCAAGTTGAATCATGGATGAGCAGCTCATCAGGACTCACGACTCGCAGAGCTCATATGTATATTTTTTTAACGTCGCCGGATAATCGCTGCCAGCTTCCGCTAAGAAAACATTCGCCATACTGTATTTGGCCAGTGAAAACAGTTCCTCCCTGCAAGTGATTCATTTATTTTATCCAGTCAAGCCAGTTGACTCAGGTGCTCCACTTTTCCATTCAAGCCAAGCACAGACTTCAAACAGTGAATGTACTTCATTGCTCGGTATATTTAGATCTATTTATGATCTGATTCTCTTGCTGCCATAAGGAGTAAAATGGCCCTTCAGATCCTGCTGTTGGCATCATACAATGTCTGTTATTCTTTGGCATAAATCATAGCAGAGATGCCTACTCATTAGAGACATTGTTAGACTGAACAGTGCTGTCACTTCGTCACCTGGAATGTTGAGCTTCATGAAAATGTGTGAGACCACAGTATTGCATGTTGTTGTTAGTGGTGGCCCCAGTATTAGAGCAAAGTAGTAGTAGAAGAAAAAAGAAAAACTTAAGGATGTCTCCTGTGAAGTCTTGAGTAAAGACGTGAAAGGAAATGACCTGTGCCTTCTATTCCCTCCTTCTGTAACTGACATGGGGTGGCTTTCTGTCTCTTAAATTTAAATATGAATGCTGCTTTGAAGAGGACAGTGTTTCATGGGGGGGTCTCACATGAGGATAGCTATGCTCTTTTTGTTTTTTTGCCAAACCTTGAGCTAACTAAAGAACCACCAATGTAATTGTAGGGTTTAGGGTGCTGCAAATCTTTGATATTTTCTGAGAATATTATTGTGTTTAGCACTTTGCTGTAACTCTACAAGGACCTTCTCGCGTCGACACCCTTACTGTATTTTAACACCAGTCAGATCTGGAGGCTGGAGGCATGGACATTCGTATCGTCGCAGGAAACTCTGCAGGCATGTGTCCTTTCCTAAGCATGTCGCATAGAGAAGTATGGCTTCCACACAACTACCTCTGAGGCCACTAGGGGGCACTAGTCTAGAAAACCAAGTATGAGAAACAGTAACTGATTGTCTAACTGAATACTATGCATGACTCAATCTGCACGCTCTCTTTTCTCTTTTTGACTCTGTTCTTCTCCATGACACCCTCCCATCCATCATTCACTGACTTGCTGCCATTTTACATTCCAGCTCGTTGCCCTTTAACTGCTCTTAGGTGTTGGAACTGTTGTTTAAATGAAACACAAACTGATCAAAGCAATAAGCAAGATGCTAAGCCAACAAAGTCTTCCAATTCCAATTGATGTAGCTACAGGTTGATGAAATATGGCACTCATTTTATTTTCTAATCTAATGCACACCTCTGATCTTTTAAAGAGATACAAAATGTGTATCTGCTGAGGATAAAATTAGCTCACTAGAATAACTTATTAATTTATTTGTTTCAATAAAGCTCTTTGGACTGTACGCTGACTTTGGTCTCTTTTTTGTTGTCTAAACTATTCTAATTACTACTGAGTAACGTTTGACCTTTACAGAATGATAGGCTTCTATTGCAGGGATTGCAATCAGGTGGGAGGCTCAAAATATTTAAACGTACCAAAGGAATTTATGTTTGTAAAGTAATAAAACGTTATTATGCAGAAGATGATTCCGGCAATCCACCATGTGGTAGAATTAAAAGACTGATTTTTCTCAAATTGATTTCTAAACTCAAACATGATTCAAATGTGAAAGATGAACCAAAATCATGATCTTGTGTTCAACTGTTTCATTGCCTTGTTGAGTTGACTAACATTTAGCTAGAGCGGGATGTTAACTGTTTAAATTATTATAGGTAGACAATGGGAGAACCAACAAAAGGTTTAACATGACAGGCGCAGTTATTTTTAAGGTTGTTTAAAAACATTTTATTGACATCCTTTAATAGAACAGAATAATGATTCCTTATCCTTTCTAGCAGCTGGCTTCCTGGTGTGCTCTTCATCTGAATGATCAGAAATCTAATTTCTCAACGCCCAAGTCACCACAGTGAAGGACGAAAGCTGACCGACTTGACCGACTGAGGAGTGAACTTGACCAGAAGTCTCACAAGTTCTACAGGGCAATTTCCACGTCTTCACTGTCACATTGTGAGTTTTCCCACTCCAAAGAAGTGGCAGAACAAAGTCACGTGTCGTTTGAACGGGTCAACAATCAAATAGGCAAACGTCTGCTCCTCCTCCCGCCTTCCTGGGTAACATTGCCCAGACTCATCCTACAGAGGATAAATAATACAACGTGTGTAAATTATGAGGAACATTCAAGGGAGCCTCTTGTCTAAGTGAAAGACAGCTGTGAAATGTGCATTTCAAGTAAGACCTGCAACTGCTCCAGTGTTAATGACGTAATTAATTTATTGGTTGCAGTCTTGTGATATTGAAATCTCTTCAAATAGAGCATCTACAAAGCAGTTTTAGTCAGTTCAATTGTAATAGTTTAACACTTGTTGACCAAGTAACACTGTGAACTGGGTCAATATGTTTACATTAATTGCATTTTTCAGGCGTCTTAAAATGGCTCTGAATCATCAGCCAATTAGAAGTCCCAATCCAATCAATTATTTTCTCAAATGCATGCAAAGTTAGGTGGCAGCCACTTACATAGGCACAAACTTTGAGGACTGTGGAGATTACGCTGATCTTCTTAGTCTCTGGATCCTTCTGAACGCTACATAGTAAAGGGTAGAATTACAATGGGATACAATTAGATCATGAAGTATCTAATAAGTGTTTTCTTTGTTGCACATTATGGATACAAGCATGACAGCAAAAATGGTCAGATTCTGCCCACCTGATCAGGTCTTTGTAGATTTGCTTCGTGGTCCTGATGTAAGGATCAACGGTGTCTTCGTACTGACAGAGCTCTCCTCCGAAACACAGGTGCCTGAAGAGGCGAAACAGAAACTCTCCTCGCTCCTCTCTCCCAACCACATAGTAGTGCTCAGAGTCCTCTTCCTGCAACATCTGGAGCAACAGAGGAAGACTTGGGACTGGCTCCATGCCAAAGTACATGGAGGATGAGAAAAGAGAGACTGACCTGTCTGAGTTCATCATAGTCGGGGTAGACATCATGAAAGCATTTAACTACATGTCCAGAGGGCCTCAGGATCCCGCAAGAATATATTGGGTCAAACAGCTCCATGGAGACCTTAGTGCACGGCACCGGCTCCACGTCAACAGACACCACTGGCTTGTCTACAACAAACGCACACACAAAGACACACGCAGAAGTTAAAACACATTCCACTGAGATCTGACTGCAAATGTTGTCCAACAGATGAGATCAATTTCCTACTATCAGCAATGAAAGGCTTTCTGGGGGAACGTGGCGTACCAAGAGGCACCCAGGCTCCGGCCTTCATCTGCCTGGACAGACTGGACACCACCTCAGGATCTCTAAAGAAACACTGCGTATGCAGAGTGACATCAAGGGCATTCAAACATGACTGAACACATGAAGATTGAACTCATCAAAACAGACAACCACTAATTGCTATGTAGCATACATCTGGTTTTCAAGTGTAAGAAAAAGGGTAAAAACACAATGGTGAATGATAATGAGCATCACTTTCAGTTTTCCACTCTTCCCTTTAACTCAGTGGTTATACTGTAACAAGTAGTGACCCCAAGTTACCATGGTGGGTCTTACCAGTGCAAACCTGTCACTGATGTAAGGGTAAAAACCCTGGTCAAAGCTGTAAGAGTGAGCTGAAATCCTCCCCAGCATGGACCTAGAATTAACACACACACGTCCGTTAAGATAACTAAATTGTGCAATTTATCAAGTATTTAAGTCACGTAAATATCTTAAGTTACCATTTCATTAACAGTGCTAAAGTGTCTTTGTCCTGTAGGAAGGAGAACTTCTTGGAGGGAAGAGGACTGAAGGAAAACGTTTGCTGAAACTCGCATTTCTCTCCTGCCATGTTTGTCTCTCAGCCAACGTGTCGTTCGCCTGCAGAAGCAGCGAGGAGCCCCTCGTGTTCACAAACACGTAGAAGGTCACAGGCCAATCAGCGGCGGGCGTCCTCACTAGCAGCCAATCAGCGTCCGGTCCGGACGGCTCGTCCCGGTCACACAGATTAAAGACGGAGTGGTTGGTCTCGCGTTTCCTCCATCTCAGAAGATTCGTGTACTCGTTGCCTTGACAACGGACGCTGGCAACGTCATCGCATATGCGGCTTGAAAATTGTTTTACAAAGACAGCTAGCGCGAATATTTATCGACTTTGTTTGACCTCTGTTTTAACTTCCCGTAGCTCACTGTCACCTCCATCTACCAGGGTGAATAGTTTCTGTGACAGGCGACATGTCTTCACGGCCACCAGAGAGCAACCTCGTCCTGCTTCAGAAGCACACTCCTTGTGCTGGATGTGCGCTGCACTGTTTTATATCACATTTGTTTTGCTGTGTTCCTTCTCTGTAGGCATCTTTCCACCTCAGTACCCCCTTCATCGCCACCTCCGCGATGATCCTACTGAGCTCTTGGCCTCCTCTTTTGAACAGCTGATTGTTAGATATCCTGTCAAAGACAATAAGCTGCCCTTGCTGAGGAAACCACATTTGAGCCAAGAAAATGTGCTGGGCTTGAGCAGTTCATTCTTGAGCAGCCTCAGCTCAAGGTCAACCTGCTCGCCCTTTCCGGATAATGAAGACCATGTGACATGGTCGAAAGCACCAACATGGATGAGAAGTCCTAATGTAGATAGCCGTTTCATCACGACTGAACAAATATATGAGTGATACAGTCAAAATAAAAGAACACCAAACGAGTGGTCATGTATATTTATCCTCTCGCAGCATTGCTTTCTCACATCCCTCTCTTTTTTTCTTACTTCAAACTCTGGTAAATCCACAACAAGACTCCTTACGTAATTGTATCGTTTCTGACACCTTATCTATGTGCCTCTTTGTAGGTGAACCGCATCTCTAGATGTTTTGACAAGCTCCTTGCTTTACATTGGCCTCAGGTGACTAAATGCGCTCTTGTAAAATTTGCTCAATCTGGCGGGAACACCTGAGCATCAGGAACAAAAAGGGCAAGGTCCCTTTTACCATCAACCTCAAATTTATAGACGATTGCTTTTTCTAACATGCCATCCAAAGGGCGCTGCTTCTGCTGAAGCTCCTCACCAGTTATGGATGATACTGTAGGCTGCGAATGTGTCTGTACCTGTACATATTTACTCTTGTACATCCTACACAGGATTAGTTGTTTTCAAACTAGTCCTTGTAACTCCCTACAGATCCTCCGAAATGTTGGCTCAAATACCCATTTCATTCCCTACATTCCAGGAAGTGGTATCCTTTCGATCCACATTTCAGTATAGAACACCCAGACCCTGATATTCCCTATGGGGAGAACAAAGAACATCCGGCGTGCCGCGTGGGTACACCCTAAATTCATGCCAATGTCACCATGCTGTGTTGACACTTTAATTTGAAGAATGCATTAATGCTTCAGAAAATGTAAGTGCTTAGTTGCACGTCAAATAAGCAAAGTCCGATTTATTACCATAAGTATCTGCAGTCTACCATATGTAGAGTATGAATGAAGTCAGTGCAACGGTGGCCTTTAATGAAAAGGTAATAAGACAAGTGATATGAGCCGATTCTCTTTAAGAACACTTTGTAAAGTTGCTAGAGGAAAATATAAGGTGTGCTAGTTTTTATCTCTTACCTTTTTTGAACAAACCTTTAATTAAGGTGCTGGGGACACAACTGATAATGAGATGGTGAAGAAAGACAAGAACTACTGTCTCTCTTCTGCCTGACAGGAATATTACCATGAAATGTATTATGATGCAAGACTAATAGCCACGGTGTAAACCCATTAGCTGTACGTTTATTAGACCACCCTCAAAGTACTGATGATAGCTGGAGTAATAAAATTAACTATCTTTAAACTTAATATTCTCATAATGAAAACAGCCTTGGATAATTTAGCGTGTCTAGACGGTGACAGGGGATGTGTGTGATGGGCCAAAGATGGAGCCGAATCCAGCTGTTACAGCCCAAAAAAGGGACTGAAGGAGGGAGAAAATTGTTGCCCAATTGATGTTTTGACACTGTGCAGCCAGAATATATAACCTGACATCATTGAGTCAAGTCACTAAAACAAAAGTGTCCTTCTTGTGCGTTGTCTGCTCGTTGCTACGTGGTAATTGCACTTGATTCCTGCTCATTACATCTATCAGGATCAAAACTGAAACCTGGCAGGCGGGAAGACGATGCAGGTGAGCCGATGTAATGATGCTGAAGTCCTATCCTCTGTGTTTTCTCAAGGAATCTGGGGGCCTTTGGGGGCTGATTACAGGCCCCTTCTCATACCTTTGACCTCAATATATTTGATTTATGAATTTTACTAGAATGACAAGGATTCAGTTTATTAACGCCACAATTTTATGCCTGACTGTGCCAAGAAGGTTTAGACCTTTATACAGGGAAGTCATTTACAGAAAATATAATTAAACATTCAACAGAACCAACTAAAATGTGAAAAATGCAAATATTTAGACAGTCTTACAGGCTGCTGTCTGGTCAAACATTTCTAAAGGGGAAATGTTTGTGTTGAGGGATATCATATATTTTGGATTCAGCATTTCTAACATTCTGGCAAAGGCCCTGAGCTTGTGATATCAGTTCTATTCAGCTTTAAATCAAACAGGCAATCCCATTTACAACGGATTAAAATCTCATTTAAACTTAATTATTCATCGTTGTATTTTTGTATGCTCAGATACTCACAAAAGCCCTGCGTAATCAAACTCTTTGGCCATCATATTACGCAAGCTTACAAAAAAATTGAGTTTCCACACGGAGAGGATAATAAAGGAAGAGACATGCAGAAAAATGACATTAACGCTGACGCTGTCAACGCCTCTCTTCAAATTCCGTTTTCAAGTTCTGTCAGCAAAATTGCTTGGGTAAGTGACTGGACTAAAACCCTCTTCTCCTGTCCCTGCATTACTCCGGTCAGACCAGGGCAAGAGTGTAATGGTCTCAGATGTTAATTTGCGCTCGGTGCCGGTGCGACTCCTGGTTGGTAAAGTAAGTGCTACTGAACTGATCACGTTATCTGACCTGGACTCTGTCAATGCAGGCTGTGTTTCCAATTCCCAAATGTCGCTAAACAATTAAGAGCCTTAATGTGGCTTCAGTTGGTAACATGCCCACCTGGAGAGGCCTCCAGGAGGACCTTTTCAAGCCATGTCATCAGCTTCACCACTAGCATCATCTTCACAGGGTCAACCTTTAGTGTTTTTTTGTGTTTTTTTCCCTTTATCATCAGTTAAAATATTGCATAAAGTTGAGTTGCGGTCACTTTTGCACAAACAAATTCTGCTTCTTTTCTTCTGCGCCTCTGTAGATATAAAAAGGTAACTTGTCGCAGAAATGTTTGAGTATGAATGAAACACTATCTGAAACTGTTCCTAACGATGTCATGCTGAGAGTGAACTTTGTTACTGAGCTTTTTTTATTCACCTTCAGGGTCAGCCAGCACAGGAAGAGTCCCAAAGGATGTTTTGTTATACTCGGCGTATTGTGATGTCAGAATCCAACTACAGACCCAAACACATTCTGCTTTATCTCTGTTGATTCAACACTTAGGTGTGTTTGTGCTTCACTTGGTGAGCTTTCAATCACAATATTTGCTTTTACAGGATGAGAGAATGTCTCTATGGCAAAAGACTGCAGAGTGTTGCTGTTCAGCGGAAACCATGTATATCCAAATTTGGCGATTTTTAAGCCCAGTTCCAAAGCCCAGGTTGAGAACCACTGCTATAGTGTGGTATACACTCTCTTCTGTTATTTTCCCTTGTTTATTAATTTCCCCCGATGCTGCGTGATACTGTATCTAAAGTATTCTGGGAATCCTAGAGGAACCATGTAGGTACACACCAAAGAGGAGGAATATGGAGGAGAGGAAGAGGAGACAGGAAGCATGGAGAGGGAGATGAAATGGGAAGGGACCACAGGCAGAAAGAGATAGACAATAAGAAGATAAGACCCTCACTGATTGACTGTCCTTTAATGTGTGTTTGAGCATATCTGTGGGACTGTCTGCTCTGCGTCTCCTCACTGCACTCTGCCTCTGTAACCTAATGCTGCCAGCTATTTAACATGAAACCTATTGATGGATAACAGGTGCTGTCATCAGATAGTGATGGTCTTAGGGGATCAGTGTTGATGGTCTTACAGGATTAGTGTTCTGGTCTTAGAGCCAAAGACGTTTCAGCTCTACAAGGGTCAGAGGTCAGGACCCATGTACTGGCTGATGTAAGGGTTTAGACTATTAGCTGTTTCTTTTTGTCATACACATGACTTTAAAAGGGTCTGCTCCCTCAAATGCACAAATGCACAAAACCAAACTATATAAAAATGGTTTTATTGTCACAGGCTGCTAAGATCATCTTGCTAAGATCATAACAAGCTCAGAAAAATGCTGTATGTCTTCTTCCACTTTCCAGTCATCGCAAGATCACATGTTTTGTTTGTGAGCAACATGCTCTAGGGAGATAACATAGTCTCATAATAATGAGTAACTGTCCCGTAATCTCTGTAAAGAACGCAGCGTTAATCGAATAACATCTGCAAATCATCTAAGCTATCTGAATGGACAGAGTAGGAAACAAACACATTTCTTATCATCTTTACTTTTATACATACATGCGATTGCACTGGGGAATAGGCTTAAATACTATGACGCGTTGTTCTGTTGTCCACATGGTTTGGGCCATGCTATTGTTTCACATAAAGAAAAAAACAAATATCTGTTTTAAATAAATTAACAGATTACTGAGGGAACTATGTTGCAGCCATGATCTCTAAAGAGTCCAAACATCCACATTAGTCATATAGGTTGGTGAAGTCAATATGTCAATGTGTCCTTGAGAAAACAACTGAACCCCAAATTGTTCTAGATGAGGAGCTCTTGAATGTGTGTATGAGTACACACGTTCAAGTCCCTAAGCACAAAAGCATCTGCTGAGTGACTGTAAAATAACTGCTCCCTGATGAAGAGAGAAGCAGGGATGGACGATGAAGTGCTCTAGTTTGAGGCATGAGGCTGTTAATAGATTCCATTTAAAAACATGTGACTCAAGTGCATTTTACATTAAGTGCATTTCACATTAGCAACACTTTCCATTTATGTCATTTAGACTCCAAGTTTAATGACTCTCTCGCCCTCTTGACATTTGCGAGACAAACCGAACACTCTGCTCCTCCTGCTTCTCCACGCTTCTGTTTATCCCGTTTCTGTCTCCATGGCAAAGGGTCATGTACTTACTGCCTGACATGGAGCGTGGTACTCGATGTTGCGCAGTCGTCCAGGAATCTCAAGTCTTTGCCAGCCTGCTGTAGACAATCTTGCTCCTGTGACACTGACTGGCAAACAGCAAAGGGGTTTAAGATCCACATTGTCACATTGTGTCTGAACACAAGCTGAGAGTAAATGGTACGGTGACCCTGAAGGTCAAAACACAACCACATTTCAGATTATGGAAATTCTATTTGCAACCAGGAACCTAATTAAGTGACGAATCTGAGCCACAGGCGGCATCATCAGCCGGCATCATCAGCCGGCTTGAGTCGATCTGAGATGGGCCAGATCGTATCACTGCAACTTTTCCCTGCAACGTTCTACAACGATTTTTGTTTCTGCGCGAATCTTTGGTCTGTCATTTGTCATCAGTTGCCTGACATTGAAACAACCAATCACAGCACTGTGTAGAGTTTAGAGCCTCCCTCGGGTTCATCCAGTCTAGCACCGCCCCCCTTAACGCATCCATTGAATAAACTCTGCATTGACTTGGGGTCGGTCCAATCACAAACAACAAGAGATGTCCCTCCCTTTCTGTGATCTGAAATGTCGCTGTGCTTTGACCCTCAGGGCCACTGTAAAACTGCAACTTGCTGGAACGAAAGAGGAGTGGAGGGAAAGATGCGAAGAAACAATATTACCGGACAATGTTTAATATTGGCCTAAAATAAAATCTTAATTTACCAGCATAAACAAACAAACCATGAGATGTTTCTTAAGTTTCCAATCTCCCGTGAAGATCAGTGGATCGCTTGTGTAACCGTTGGACAGGATAAACAGATGATAAACGCAGGAGAGGTGAGGAACACTGCTGATGTTGCTGCCCCCTGATCCTCACCACTGGCCCTCTTTACTCCAGTCTGCTCCAAATAAAACAAATCTATTCCTGACGGCCAAACCTTTTTCCACTTTATTTGTGGAAAAGATACTTTTGTAGAAAGCTGTGTAAGAGTCATGCAGTTATGAGTCATGCCGCTTATCACTCGAACGGACAATATTTCTAAGATAATTAAATATTTATCAAGTGACTCAGGACTTTTAGACACTAACATGAGATGCCACCATGCTTGAATTCTTATTGGTATTGTGTGAATAGTATTTTAGTATTATTTTTGTCTTTAAGGCACCATGTATGCATTGCACAAAGGGAGATTGGATAGTTGAAAGACCTGTGAGTGTCTTTGCAAATAGGTGCTGCTAGAGGCTTGGTGAAGTATAAGAACTACTCGCAGGGCAAGATGGTGAACTTCTGTAGCTGGCGAGCTAACAGCTAACACACAAGCAAGCCAAGAACATATTAGCGGTAGTCAGTCAGCTCCCTGAGCTTCTTTCTATTTCCTCTGTACCAAGCCATTTACTCACCCGTACTGGTATTTAATTCGATAATAAAGAGTAATTGAAAAGGGTGGAAAAAACACACTGTGCTGACCTTCGCACAAGGGTCAAAGGTCACCTTTGCACAAAGGTCAGCTCCGTCAAGAAGGCTTGCTATTATTAATGGTGCAAATTTGCAAGTCAAAAGTGAACGTTACATGGAAAACCTATGCTGATTTACCTGCACCTGCAAGCGGATCCACAGATCTTAGTTACTCTACTGAAATTAATTGATTCATGACAAGGCCTGTAGTTTGAAGAGGCCTGATTCATGTATTATGCTCCATTAGGAGAGATGAGTACCTTCAGTGAATGGATGGATGGACGGATGAGTGAAGTGATGGGTGACAGGTATTGAGCGAGGGTGTTAAGACCACCATGGTGAGTCAGTCCCTGTGGGGATGGATGGATAGAGAGCCTGGGTGGTTGGGGTCTGAGAGGGGGGAGTGAAGCGCCACCTGATGCCTCCCCATGTCTTTTTGTTTAGAGTGAAGAGGTGACATCATAGGCGAGGGAGAGGGTGAGTATTCGAGGGAGAATCTTCGAGGTGAGGACACACACATCTCAGATCTGGCCAGATCTTTGTACAAGTGTTTCCTTCACTGTCCACTGTTACATTTCCACCCTTTGGAGTGTCAAATTATATTTCCCCCAAATGAGTCTTTTAATTCATTTATTTGTTACTGCATGAAACGTGATGATTTCAACACAGTGTGTACAAGCAGTCTGTAATTTCTTAGCATGCGACTTGACATGGAAACACCTCTCACACACACCAGAGACGTGTGTTCGCTGCTGAAAAATACAAACAAATCAAAGCAACAAGCCTCTGCATGCCACTTAAGGTGACTTTGACTTGTAAAATACTTGTGGAAAATGTTGGAGGTCTGTACTTAATTGGACAAAGACACACCCCGAGGCACTGACTTTGTTTCATAATGTGTAACCTTTGGCACTGACAATATCACGCCATTTAATTAAAAATATCAAGGATCTCTCTGAGGATTTATTGCGGCCGTATTTGATGGTTCCAGATCGGAAGAAAGAAGAGAGCGCTTGATGAGAGGTACTTTATCGTTTACCACTTTTTGTGGTTTCAAAATAAGTTGTGACTTTCTGGGGTTTTTAGTGTTGTTAGGACGGTGTTGGGTGTAATGCTAACATTTTAATTTTTATAACAAAGCGATAGCATGACTGTCAGTAAATATTTAATTGCTAATCTTCATTATTATGTAATCTTGGAACAATACCCAAACTAGGACGCTAAGTGATTTTATGTTAAACATCGGTATAGTCAGTGTGACATCGTCGGAGGCCGAGCCATAGACGGGCAGGTTGGGCCGACCAGAGAGAGACGCCGGAGACTACAAACCAGCACGAAGGTGGAGAAAGAGACTACAAAACCCACGGGCTGCTGGACAGCCAGAGGAACACGTGCTGCCCAGCTGGACCTGGTTACCTGATTGCCAAGGAACGTGCAG